>CM065054.1:33751031-33893531 GCA_032883995.1 Coronaproctus castanopsis | reverse complement strand
AGGAAATACCTGAGATCATATATCATTATAGCTGTAATAGAAACAAAATATACGATATTCGATGTTACCGTTAACTTTTAAACGATATTGACAGGGATAGGCGGAACTGATTACAAGTTTTAGATCGGTCGAGATAAATAGAAAAATAAGGACGAGTTTGCGAATGATAATGGATTTCGCTTCTAAAAAGATGTAAAAAAATATGTTTTTTTTTTTTTTTTTTTGGGGGGGGGGGGAAATTGTATATTAATTACGAATAATTCAACGTGAAAAGAATCAAATTCGATGTATTCAATTTCGGTGCGAATCTTCCGCGGTATTTGACAGAACTGTCTAATAAAGAGATCACCTTTATTTCATCCGGTAATACTACTAACGATTAATATCATTTCGGTGTTCTTACAAGACTGAAAAATTGGTTTATATACCACGGAAAGTCGACAATAATAATGATGAAATTTGTTTTTAACTCTCCGTAAATAAAATTAAACGACAAAAAAGAAGTTAAAATCACTAAAATTTTTCTTTATGAAAAATCACTCAGCGATAAAGTGAATAAAGAAAAAAACATAATAAAACAAATATCAATCAGTAATAAATATAATTATATTATAGTGGATGAAATGTGGAATAAATCTAACAATAAAAAAAAAAATACAGAAAAAGATAAAAAGAATTATTTAGGTTCAATAAATTATGTAGGAAGATTTAACAAATATAAAATTGATTTAGCAATAAGGAATAATAACGCATTATTATAAACAATTAATAACAACAAAATAGAAGATAGAAATATATCGAAAAATTCAGGAAAATTAATTTGTAATCAATATGAAAAAGAATATATAGAAGAAACAGGAAGACAATTCACAATAAGATTTAAAGAACATTTAGATTCATATGTAAACAATGATGAAAAATCATTATTTAGAAAACATTGTATAGAATTAAAACACAAAATAAATAATATTAATCAAAATTATAAAATTTTACATATAGAAAAGCATTTAAAAAAAAAAAGAAAACTACTAGAAAAAATAAAAATAATAAAATAAAGAGATAAACAGAATTTATTAAATTCAATGACAAATTTTGATGAAGAATTAATTCTAAGAAGTATATTGTATTATAAAATTTTACATACAGAACAGCATTTAAAAAAAAAACTACCAAAAAAAAAAGTGGAAATAATAAAAGAAAGTGATAAAAATAATTTATACATTCAATGAAAAAATTTTGATGATTTATTCCACATTTTATCAACTATAATAGGATTATATTTATTACTGATTTGTTTTGTGTTTTTTTTATTCACTTTAATCGCCGTCTGTTAAAATTGTTTTTTCTCTATTGATAAGACTTCTTAAACTGGCTGACATGCATTTTTGGGTGAAATGAATGTTTCGGTATTAATATATCTGTGTAGGTTTTCTGTATATATCTATATCAATAATTTTTAAATCTAGAAAACTGATCCTAATTTTTAATGTAAATTGAATGTTTTTATTATAGTTATTTAGATACAAAACTATTCAAAATATTATCATTATCATTATTATTTCATATTATTAAGATATCATCAACATATCTTTTCCATAATTTAACATTATTTTTAAATATATTATTATTATTTTTAATAATTATGCATTAATTTGTTCATATATTAACTAGAATGGATGATAATTTAGAATCCATTATTAAACCACTATTTTACGTTTCTTCCATTTCAGTTGTTTATTCGAGTTTATTTCGCAATATTGTAGGATTATATCGTGTGTCCTAATGATAAAATTTTTTCGTTAGTAGATATTTCTCTAGATGGTGTTTAGATTAACCGATATTTTTCACGTGTTAAACGTGTTGACTGTAGCAAATTTTTATATCTCCACAAATACGACAGATATACCTATTGATCCTCAGTTTTTGTGTGTGTGTGTGTGTGTGTGTGTGTGTGGGGAGGAAGAATGTCTGACATTCATAATCACATTATTTTACAAATAACTGTTTTTTTATTTTGCTATTTTTTGGTAATCATCTAAATTAAGTATTTTTTTTTTAATTTTCTTTTAATTTTGTTATTTCCTTTTATATTTTTATAAATTATACATATTTATATACATTTGATAATGATTTAATAGCAGAAAAGCTTTGTGATCTTTTTATTTAAAAATTTAGTGATTTTTAACTACTTGTTTGTTGTTTATGAAAATATTTTTAACGTGTTTTGCTTTGCTTTGTTTTTTTTCCATAGCGTAGGAAAAAGTCAGTCTTATGCTAATGCTTTTAATTTTACATGTACATAAAACACTACCTTCAAGTAATATATTTTATTTTATTTTACTTACGGACTTTCGACTGCCAATATAACGTACGACTAAGTTTTAGTTATAAGTTACATTATGATATTAGTGTCCGTAAGAAACTTTCATTAGATTTTCAATATTATTTCAAGTTCATTGACATTTGTACTTCATACAGTCTGACAAAATATTATTTTCAGTTAATTGTGACTTGCAAGTGAGGAAGTAGATTATCGAATGAGTAGGTGTTAGGATGTAATTAGTGCATGTCATATACGTAGCCTAGTTAATGCTCTTTCTTATGTTCCGTTTGTTTGTTCTGCTGTTTTGCAATATTTTAAAATTTTGACTTAATTTAGTATAAGCGAGAATGAGTGCAACGGATTTTCCCGAATTTCTGTTATAATTATGAGGGTTTTTTTTGTAATACGAATTTATGTAAATCAGCGATGGTTGTTTATTTGATTTTTACATTTCCGTTTTGTATACTTTTTATGCTCTATATTATCGTTCCCAACTATTCTTGAATGAGACGGAGTCCGAATACCAAATTATTGTTATTAGAGATAAGGCTGTAGATGGTGTTTTATATTAATCGTGCCAGCATTTATGTTTTTTTTTTTTTTTAAACTGCTCTCTTCGCAATCTCCCATTCTGCTAATAAATAATATTAATTATTAGAAAATTCTAACAATTTAAATAATTTCGACAACAGTTCGTTCATCAATAAACAATTTAACAGTTAAAATACAGAATTTTTAAACAATGAAAGAATGTGACCAGTAACAAGTATTATTCCGCATAATTCCTAATTCGTCTAAACTTATTAAAAAATAGAAGAAAAAAACAAAGTTCCGGTATTATTGTTTAAAAATAACTTCAGTAAAAATACACACGAACACAGGCAAAAATTTACTTAATTATTTTCGTAATGTAAAAATTATTAATCATATATACCTAATACAATAACATTTTATTATCCGATTTCGTTTATCAATATTTTCACTTTCAACTTCTTTATAATGAAACATTTTCATCGTAATACAATAAATCCCCATAATTATCAAAGATATAAAATTCATGCAATATATTTCGAACAAACAGGCAAAAAATTTATCTTCGTACACACAAGTACAAAATTTATTTAACATACCGTTGTTCACTTTCGTAACAACCTGATTTCGAAGATGTTGATTCAAACAGCAGTCTTTTTTTATCCGTGACATTACTAAAAATCTTATCCAATTCAATTTCATACTGTGAATCTGGTATAGCAACATCATCATAAAATGTTCCTACAAAATATTTGATGAATACTTCAAATTATATATATATATACATATATATATATATATATATATATATATATATATATATATATATATATATATATATATATAGTACATATTGTTAAAAACTAGTAATTAATTACTAATTCATAAATTTCTCAAAATGTATAAACAACTATAAAGTTTTTTCAAATAACTCATATCCCTTATTCTGCATTTTTTCTATATACGTATATAGAAAACACTTTAAAAGATAAATTTTTATGTATACGTACTTTATAGAGATAAAGAGAGAGAGAGAGAGGTGGAGTTCGAATCCCAACAAATTACAAGAATTGATAATGGTAAAAAAGCCTCTACCAGTTGGTCAGTAAAAAGTAATAATTCATGAAAAGCCATCGAGAGACAATGGTAAACTACTCCAGACTACCTTCTTCAAGAAATGTCGCTTACCGAGTTTGATATCAATGATTGAGTTGACGAGAATTGTTTAAACAACGTCCCGTACTAATTTTCGAGTGTTTGGGATATTCGTGACTTGATATATAAAAATCCAATGCTATTGGTTTTTTTAATTTCCTGTTAATGATATGTGATTAGGTAATCATCTTGATTCAGTGGTCGTCCGTCTGAATTTCTTAAATTTTAATCGGTAATTTATGAATCAATGCACGTAATATGTATTTTTATTGTTATTATTTAAATCTATGTTGCACATACATCCTTTATGCTGCGAAGATTTGAGTGCGTGCATGCGTAAACAGAAAGAACAGGAACACGCCGAGTACGGTAACTCGTACTGGAGGGAGTGAACGGAAAGCCGAGTACGTATACGCAAGAGAAAGCACGCTATACTTCTATACGTGCTTACGCGCAAAAAAATACTATTTCACAATTTCTGTACGTGTTTGTACGTATGTATGTAAACTGAATATATATCTCAACAGTATTCCTCCTTTCTGCTATCGAAAGAAAATTCTTGCTATTAAGTACGCAATGAAGGTAGCTAGTCATCAGTAGCATTCAAATCGCATTCATCTACAAAAACAGCTACTACAGCTTCATATTCAAAGCCCATTAAAGATGGTGTACAGTACCTTGTGTAGAATACCTGTAGTTGTACCGCCTTGGAACCAATTCAGTCCGAGTATCTGTTAGAAACTGTTTTCAACAGACGTTAAAATGAAACCGAATGTGAAAATCGATAGGAAGCTTTTGATTGTCTTGCAACAGCAGCCCAATGCATTCGTTTCCTTCACCAACGCATCTAAAACATCACAATATATTGGAGGTGCCTTCTCACGCGGAAGCAAGATCCATTCTTTCAGTCTACCGACCATGTCATCAGTTCTAGCGGCTTTGATGATAACCTTGATCCAGTGTTTGCTACGAATCGCAGATTTTCCTGCTGGCCAATATGTGAGACTGACTGACTCAGCTTTGTCATTACAATGCATATTGAAGCGAGAATTACTACTGTGGCAATGGTGGACCAAATATGGCACATCGTTCTAGAATTAAGTGAACGTAATCACTTTTGTCCGTATTCCAAATACACCGTGCGGCACAAGGGCCTACCCAATTTTACTTGCCGATAATGCTAGGAGAAGACAATGCAAAATATTATAGCTAGAAAATTTTAGACGCGTGGAATCAGTCCTTCCATATCCGGCCAAGTATATTTGGAAATATAAAGAAGGATTTAGCAATTTGGCCTCCAAAAATTGATAAAATTTGTTCATCGAGGTTAGAAACAGCTGTCAACAGAATATATATTAGTCACACGCTGAGTACGCACTCATATCTACTGAGTGTCCAACCACCGCCAATATATGAAGTTTACTGTTTGCTACTAACGGTCTATCATATTGTTGTAATCTGCCATAAATATACTCAATATCGTTGCAATCAGCTGAAAATAAGTATCCCGGATGTAAACAATCTCCACCTTCTCACCAACTTGATAATAAATGCTAAACTCGGCAGTTATTTCTAAGTAATTGCTAATTCGAGGGCGTAATAGCTATTCGTAAAAAAAAAATACAATTACAAGGCAGCGAAATTAGTGTTTTTAACCTCTATATCTAGTAGTTCGCTACAAATCTGAGCAACATTCCGTCCAAAGGAAGCAGATGGATGCATAAAAGAAATATTCTACCACAAGAGAACCTTTTGGTATCCATATGGATAACTCGATTACACTGACCAAAATTATTCAAATTCCAACTAAGCCAAGGTAGAAATTTCATCACAATTCCTTGTTAAGAGATTTGTTTTTCAACCGTACATCCTAAGTTCAATTTGTTGTGATTTTTCAATATAATGTTGATCTTCAAATGACAAATATACTGTTGTACGCATCTCTAGTTCACAAGTATACTTATTTAAAATTTCTGGTGTTCAACTAAGTCAGTCGTATTAATTAGTGTTTATTTGACTGATCAATTTAAATTATTTTTTAAAATAAATTATATGTAATTTTTTATTTAATACAATGACAGTTTGTCAATCAATTTATTAATAGTGAAATGTAAACTACCATAAATAAACAAGAGTTAGGAGCTGTTTACAATCTTCACAAGAGATGAACTATAACGTTTAATAACCAATGTAAAAAAAAAAAAACATTTCTCCATTAGAGATTTCAAGTAATTTCAAAAGTTCACTTAAATTAAAAATTAGACATATTTTGTACTTTTCTTAAATAAATAAATAAATAAATAAATAAATAAATAAACGCAACAAGACTAGATGTTCGAATTACTCATGAGGTTAATTTAGCGCTCAAAGTAGTAACTCAAGAAGATTTTTAAAAATTCAAGATTGAACTATTGAAACAAGTGATTTTATATGTCAAAACCAAAAATATTTGCTGTTTCACATGATTATTCATATGTTTAGGTAAATATCACTGAACCGGATATGAAAAAAATTATAAATACAAACTAAAAGTATAAGGTAAAAAAATATTTTTACATAAATGAAATGGACAGCAATAAAGTTGAAAATATTATAAATAAAAAACGTATTATTATAAGCTGAGTATCATATCCAGTTCATAATATATTTAACAATAATTTAGTATAATAAATGTCATTCATATGAGATTATAAAAATCATTGAAACAAACAATTGACAGTAAATATATATAATAATTCCAACTGTATACAACAGTCACTGTCCGACCTTAATACATTATATTAAAAGTTTAAAAAATAAAATAACTTGTTTATTGAATAGTATAAGGATAATGGCTTCAATGTTAACCATTGTAGCTCAGTTGCAGATAATTTAATTCAGCGCATAGAATTAACAAATTGTATTTAGTTCTCCCAACTAAAATTTATAACCCAGTTAGACCTGTAGGTTATTATAAAGTAGCTATAAGTAACCGTATTACAGTTACAAAAAAGGATATAATTCTAAAATTAGTTGATAATTATTTATTATATTTCGTATCAGCAATTTGTATATGAGTTCCATGCGTGTGTACTACAATTTTATAATATATACGCTTATTTAAATAATGTTCGGAATTTTGTTTGCCAAGCAAATTATACAACTAAATGATGATAGAAGATTTAAATTCGATTATATAATATCTGATTAACTAATTTTTAACTCCAATTGTGTTTAATTAACTTCATTAATAACATTGTGACTTTTCTTAATCCATATAAAAGACTTACATTTTCTTATTATACCTATTAATGAAATATATTTGATCACAGTTACACGTAATATTGTAAGAAATTTCAAATTTGATAACGATTTTCTAATTACAAATTTTACATTTTCTATCAGACATGATATAATTTGTATTCGTACCCAAACATAATTTCTCTAATCCTAATCTTCAAAATCAGATTATAATTTAGGTATGTTAACGCAGGTTTAAATTTTGTTAAATATATACGCGTATCGCCTGATGGAATTTACAGTTATCCGAACTTAGATAAAATATTTTTTATTTAACCTGCAACAACAAATCTATGTTTCTGACCGCTTTGGACCAATATATATAAAATGAAATGCTTTGAGATCAAAACCTCTACCATCATCATAATTATTGGAAAACTAGTAAAATAATTATAATGCATAAAAATATAAACCCGTTAATAAATCTACTTCATATAAATCGATAACTTTACACTCAGTTATGGGTAATATATATAAAAAAAATTTAGCGTATTTTTTAATTGTCTATTCTAAAATGATACAACTGGAAGTATAGCGCAATTAAAGAGTACTTAATTAAATAAGTGATTAATGAAGTTATTTCAAGTATTAAAAAATTCGCAAAATTAATATTTATAGGACATAAATCAAATATATACACATTACTAATAATTATTAAGCAACACCCACTTAAGTGGTTATATAGAGTAATCGTGTAAGATTTTATATAAATATTTTTTCCTTCAATGGAATACGTCAAGGGGGATCTGTTTCTGCCATATAAACGGCCATTCTTGTGTTATCGATTTAATGTAAGATCGACTTTTCGACTGGCATGTTCAATTTGATCTAATATTGTTATAAGTTCTGTTTCCGTATTATCGTATTTATTTATCAGTTAGAAATATAAGGAGGAAAAAATTAGCATCCACCGTTGAAACATAGATTGAATAGATTCAAGGGAGCATGCGTAATATATGTGTATAGAATAAATGTAACAGCAAAAATCGAATGTAGTATTTTTTTCTTGAAAACTGTTTTTACGTGCATTTGAATTTTCTTCTGAAATTACGAATATAACCATGACCAAAATAGTAAGTAATATACTTTGTTACTAAGAATTTACTAAATAGTATTAATATTTTTCCATACTTATGCGATCTAGAACATTTTTTAAATTTCAGTACTTATTTAGCGCCCTTTTTTTAAAAATTTTTTAAATCTTAATATACATATGTGCGTTTCTGATTTCATAAATAAGTTTTTAGCTGATATCAACGTATTTTATATCTAATAATATACATACTTGTCTAGATATAATTAATAATTATTTAGAAAAACCATAGTTACCTAATTTGTAAAAATATTTTATACGAATTGCACCATAATTTTGTTAAAAAAGAATTATGCCACAGATATCAATTTATGACGTTCTAAAAACAGTGCGTAATCGTATATCGCCAGAGTGATTGTCCTGAATTAAGGAAGAGTTGTTAATTACTGACGGGGTAATACTCTGTTAACATATAACTAGAAAACTATTTATTTTGTATAAGGACGCTCAAAGTTTTCTGTGATATTTATTGCTTGTAAATGAGTGAAGCAAAAACTTCATTTAAATATTTTACTTATCATACCCTACTACATATCAATGCAAATTGCATATGCACATATAAATATAATGATGAGTCTATTAATTAAGCCATATCAATTTATTCTGCCATTATTTTCAAACATACTGATCATTTAATATTCACAAGGCTAATATAATTTTAGTGTCACATAATGTAGGTAAAGTCTATATAACTTCTTTAATAACGAATATATTGGTTGATATTATATGAATGTTGTAAAACGGTAATTACAAATTTAACCCTTGGAAAAGTTACTTTAAAACGATTAATTTCATAATAGAACAATGAGAATTAAATTAAGTACAATAATGTTCAGAAAAAATATACATCAAATTTATATGAAAATAACACATTCTTACCGGATTTACATGGATCTAAGTCAATATCATTTGAAATTTTATGCGGAAATTTTGTATTTAGAAGCTGTTCTTTTGTGAATTTATTGAAGGAACCTGCTTTGCCCTTTCTCAGTGGAACATCATCAATACGTTTGATTTCGCTGGAATTGTACAGCACAGCACCATGTGCCAATGGATAAATTAAATGTAAAATACCAGTAACAAAAATTAAATAAATTAGCCTCATGCTGAAATTGCAGTTAAGTACATTATAAAATATAAAATACATTACTGAATTATTTTAGAAAATGTATTTTTAATATATTTTACGATTATTTTCATTATTTAAGCAAAAAACAAGACAAACTATAGTTACTAATTAAAACAGGAGTAACACAAAAACTAACATCTAAGCACATTTCTTTCTCTCTTACCTCTGATAATGAAATTATAGTATTTATGTTAACAACAAACTCCTCAAAACAAGCGTAATCAGCGAAGTGTTTACCATGAACAAATATTCAGAAACAACGCAATAAAAGTAGATTAATTTTAGTTGTAGAACTTACTTTTTTTAGCGCTGCAATCGCTATTATGTTTGACATGGGTGATAAGAGTTTGAAACATAGGTGCAATGAAATTTAGATAAGGTAAACGAAAATAAAAATACGTCATTAAATATTTTATAAAAACCTACCATACTTTCTATGTATAAAATAGATGTAACGGAGATATTTAAACAAATTCAAATAAATAAATATATATACTAATAAAAAGATATACTGTTATAAATTTGCGAATTTCATATTATAACGTAGTTCAATGTATTTTTATTGTTCTTCATTTTTTTGCATACAATTTGTCCGCATGAGAATTAAAATTTCATATTGTGATATAGATTAAATGAACTATCTCACTAATTAGAATTCATTGAAATTTTAATTCTTCAAAACATGCTGAAATTTAGTTTAATAGATAACGTCTACATTAGTCTACAATGGGTTTACAGTAAAGGCTAAAATCTATTTATCGATAAATAACGATTATATTATCAATAGATAACGATTATATTTATAAATAGTTAGCGATTACTTTTATTGATACATAGAGTATAAAGTTAAATAATGTATGACAGCGTTATTATTTTATTTACGTCTGTTATCTTTATTGTGGTGTGATTTTGATTTATTTTCATTCTTTTAATATGCACATTTAACCCTTTTTTTGTTTGTAATTATAGTTATTTGCTTGTGGTATTATTAAAATAAACCGGACTTGTTTAATTTTTAGATAATTTACCTTAAATTATCTTTTAGTTGTTTTATATTCATTTTAAATGTCACGCACACTAGGACTTTGTACGGTAATAATAAACTGTGAAACAACTTCTAAAGCATGGAATGTTTATATTTTGCTTCCTCAAATAACTAACTGAAAAATTCATACAGTGGTTACTGGTTAGTCGTTCGTAGACATGAAACTTACATCTTATCTTATTTCATGAACGTAAGCTAACTTGTTTAATAAAATGTAAACTTCATTGTTGTGAATGCTTTGTTTTTCTCTTCGTAAAAGTTATCGCAAATATGTAGTATTAAAAAAAGTTCAGTGCTTTTATATCATCATATATTGCAATGCATGCAGTTATGCACATGAAAAATATATTTATATTGTACTAACTAGTAAATCATTGATTTTATTACAGGGTTAACGAGCAAAAAATTAACATGAATTTTAGTATACTGTATACGAAGCAGTAGAAGTTAAAATCCTTTTACTTCTGTTGAAAATATGCGAATGCTCGAGAAGTGTTGGAGATGCTGTTAAAATTAAACGCCAAACAATTATTTTCCGGAAAACACTTTCTGTATTAATAGAATGTTTTAAATTGTTGCTCATCGTGGTAAAGACTGGTTTAAAAAATTTTAGAAAACGTCGTAAATATAAGAATAAAAAAATAACTGATAATGTTTTTGCAAAATGCATGCATATTGGTTTTATATTTATGGGTGCATATATATATATATATATATATATATATATATATATGTGTGTGTGTCTATGATTGTATAAGTACAAATATGTAGGTTAGCTTAATTATTAATACTTATACTTATATCTGTATCGTAAATTGCTAATTTTTAGATTATGTTTATTCAAAATTATAACCTTTCTTGTGCTTTTGATTTTTAAATTGACAATCACATAATTATATTAGAAGCGTGTTAAATTTGTTGTAAACGGCATGTATTTAAGAAACTAAAATTATTAACTTTGCTCCTAATAGCGCGTTTCCGCGTGTTTTTATTTGCTGCATGTAGTTTTGTAAAATGTTATGTATGGGTAAATTAAATAAAGCGATTTTACTTTTGCTGATGATACAGACATCATTTGCTCAGATTCTGACGATGCGGAATCAATGTGAAAACTCCAAAATCACTTGATTATGTTACAGGCTTGGTTTAATAAATGGAAAATAAACTTTTACGAAATTTCCCAACAAACCGAACATCACGGGTCCTGAGAGTAAAATAAACAACCCCTCGCTCCCTTCACGCCAGTAGATCAAGCACCTAAGCTTCTTGATTCGAGTTATTCTTTATATTTCACGCATGTTATACGAAAAGCTCTATTCGATACAGTTACTCCCAATTCGAGTTGTTCTATATCACCTTTAAATATGCCATTTTTTACTTATTAATTTTTTGTTTATTTTATTTAGAAAAAAAGTTAATTATACTCCATCAGAATAAAATAAGGAATAACTTTAACGATAAATGTTTAAATATGTACAACAGATTCTTAATGTTAAGTACCTGATACCTTAACAGTTATTTTAAACTAGTGCGCTGTATTTCTTCACACCAGCAGGTCAAGTAGCTGGGTTTCTTGCTAGATAGGCGTTTAACGTGGAAAGCACATATTGTTCAAAAACAAAAAGAACTATATCTAAAGTTGTATCAGCTAAATTGGTTGTTAGGATGGCATTCAAAGCTGTCTCTGCAAAACAAACTTTCGTCATACAACGCGTATCTGAAACCAATATGGAGGTACGGCGCTCACTTGTTGAAATGCGCCAAATATACCAATATAGCTATTATCAAACGATTCAAAAAATAAGCTCCTACGACATTTAACAAAGACGCCTTGGTTTGTATCAAACGCAACGTTACATCACGACCTAGGAATTCAAACAGTGGCAGAAGTAATCAAGGCAGAAGCCACTGCTAATGCAGTTGCAACATCATACCAACGAAACAGCAGAGCAGAATTGGTTACGACGGATATAAGTATTCGGCGGTTAAAAAGAAGAAAACCGTCCGAGTTGACTCAGGCGGAGGACTGGTGCTGACTCTCTCGTGACAGATTTCCAAAACAACATTTTCTATATAGTCTAAACACGCTAAGTGCAAATTGCAGAAGAAGAAATAGAAATATTTGACGTTTGGGATCGTTTTTTTTTAACTCGTAATTTCTTAATATGAGAGGTATCAAAATAATTAGTAGAATGAAAAAAATATAATCGAAATTATCGTAGACATTTATGTTCTTTCAGATGTGTATCGTAACACTGAAGACGGGAAAAAATTGAATTTTATGTTTGGATATAAAAGAAGTAAGACATATTTTAATATCAAAATTACAGGTAAGACGAACGGGCTGTTTTATATATATATATATATATATATTGATCGAGAATTAGTTCACTTGTAAAAAAATCAAACGGGCCGTTAATTATATTATTTTCGGAATTTTTTCCTTTTCGTATAAATAAATAATTTCTATTACACGTAAATTACTCACATATGTGAAACATTTTAATTTCTTTTTTATAATTTGTTAATATAAAATATTTCGTAATGTACGTCAATCTATGAGAATCTTTATATTTTGGTTTTCCATTAATTATATCGCTACGTTAATACGACCGACAATTACTTAAGTTTAAATGTTCATCGTGTATAAATGTAAACATTTTTTAATCATAATCAAATTATAATGTTTTGCGATAAGGTTTCTAATTTTAGAATACCTACTTAACGTCAATGAGAGATTATACAAAAGTCTAAAATTTAATGAGATTATTAAATTTAAATGTACTTACATTTTATCTTTTACCTATGTCGCTTCTATTATAAGTTTTTCGTTCTTGTAAATTGTTATTTTTCAAATAGTGTAACTGACGAAGAAGAAAAACGTTTATTGAATATTAAAATTCTTAAATTGTATAACTAATGTAATGCGGCAATTATTTTTCGAGTAGCAAGAACATTGGGCGATGTATATTTACTCGTAATTTATATTTTTTTTTTATTAAAAAAAAAAAAAAAAAAAGGAATAAGAAACTAACAAACAACTTCAATACTAAAATCACAGAATATTATAATGCTAACATTAAATATGTAAAAAAGTGTTCTTTGTAATTATTTGATTTATATCGGTATTTGATTTTTTTAAAAAGGGACCACATCTAACTGTACGCTTAATAAATTTGTTTAGTAGAAGATTTTTTTTAAATAACAATTTTGATTTGGTTTCAATTTATAATATTTTCTGTTGAAAAATGGGGTATAATTTGGTATTTATTTATAGAAATAATATTAGCGATTTTAAGGCCGGTATTCATATTTCAAGCAAATCACCGCACTTTAATAATTTGTTATTGTTTCTACACGTTCGTTTATTATTAATTATTTCAATAATTTCATTTTATTTTTAATCTTTTTATACAATATTTCATAAATTTTATTTATAATATTAAATTTTGAGTTTAGTTATTATCGCGTTTTACCCAAATCCCCTTATCATATTTAAAGGTGAACTTTTATTATCGAAACCTTCTTCGTATAAAAATAATCAAAATTTATTTATCCAGGCGCCCCGTCGTTCGTGTATTTAAAATCACTTAACGGAATAAATACGATTACATTTTATATATTAGGAAACGGAGGTGTCTGATGTCAATATTAGACTAGTATTATTAGTACGTGATGATTCGTTTGGATTAACGCCAACGTTATTGATTTATTATACTACGAATGTATATATATATATATATATATATATATATATATATATATATATATATATATATATATATAATATATATATATTATATATATAATATATTTTAAAATTTGATATCATATTCAAAAATATTTGTAATATTTCAGTTTGTTACCACTTCTACTTCAGTTTTTCAATGTGGGAATATATATCTGCATATGTTTCTTCATTGTTTAAGTATTCTTTTTTTTTTTTAAATATTGTAGTTGAATGTCAAGTTGTTTTTCATTTATTGATTTATGTTCTTTGTGTATTTCAGTTTAATATTTCTGTGGTGTGGAAATTTTTAAAACGGTTCGTCATAATTTAAGTAAAATAATATTTTATAAACAGTAATAATACAGCGTGTTTTGCACAAATACTAATTTAATTAAATGATATTTTCGTTTTTTTAGCTCGTAATATTATGATACGACAATTTTAAACTGGAATCTTTATTATTGCAGGACGAAATTAAATTAGATGACTATTCAACAACTGTTAATTATCAATTTTCGAATCATTAAAAAACACGAGAAGGAATACACCGTGAGTTTGTTTTACCTCGCTAATGAAATTTTGTATATTTAGTTTTATTGAAATTCGTGTTTACTCGACTTCTTGAAAATCATAATTGTGTTTGGAATTTCGATTTTGTCACTCCGATCGAGAACCTGTACTGGGCTAAGATTATAAAGTATGTTTCTTAGAAATTTTATGCGATTTTTGCGCGTCTTTTTCGTAATTTAAGCTTTTAAATAAATTATTTTATAGCGCTTCGGTCCGATTTGTTTAATGCCGAAAATGTAGAATTTGAATAGTGGTTTTACAATTTGTGTTTTTGAACGGATTGATTTATTATAAAGTAGTAACAAAATTAATTCAATGAATATAAATTGAAACCGTTTTCAAATTAAAACGAAATAATAGATTTAAATTAGCGCGCGGAATGTGTAAAAAATGAAAAAAATAATCAAATAGGTAATTTTTTTAAATGATGATACCCGAATAAGTGTCAAGTTATTTTGCGAGTAGAACAATGGACAGTATCTCGCTGTAGATTTTTTTTTATATGATTCCTTGCATACCGAATTTTAGGTCATCAACGCAATAGGTGTACTTATTCTATTCTCCGATTGAGTAACGACACACTCCAACAGATGAAGGCGCTGGGTTATATATTCTTACTTGTTACACAACTATACTATTAGGACTACTATTTTTTATTATTAATATTTTTTTATTATTAAGTAATACACTGTTTTTTCCTCAGTCTTGTGGACGGATTATCAGGAAGTCTAGTGGTATACATGGGCGATATTAATGGGTACAAATTTTTGGCGAATGCATTATGCATTTTGTTATACCGCCATCATCGTGGGGATATAAAGAGCGTTATGAAACTGTTGCGAATATAGTATGACGCAAGAATGAGTTTAGATTTTCTTCCCAATAGTGGATTTAATTACCTTAGTAATAACTTTGGGTTTTGTAGAAATTTTACAAAATGTTAAATTTTCCCAGTATAAAAGAAAGAGCGAATAGATTATATATTATTGCATACTAGCACATTTGAACGAACGTGTATAAACAAATAATAATTTTTTTTTTATTTTTATTTTTTTTACGAGTAGTTATTGCCTATAAGGCTATTACTCGAAATATGAATTAATTATATATTATTACACAGTTTCGAATTTATTATGAAGTTGGTGAGAAGGAGGAGGTTGTTTACATTCGGTATATTTTTCTTCAGCTGATTGCACCGATATTGATCAAATTTCGGGCAGATAACCACGATATGGTAGACTGTTAATGAAGTACAGCACAATTCGCATATTGGTGGTGGTTGGGCACTCAGTAGATAGGAGTGCGTACTCAGCGTGTGACCAATATACACTCGGTTGACGGCTGTTTCCAACCTCGGTGAACAAATTTTACCAATCTTTGATGGCCAGGTTGTTAAATCCTTCTTTATATATCCAAGTTTACTCGGTCGAGAATGGAATGACCGATTCCATGCGTCCAGAATTTTCTGGCAATAATATTTTGCATTGTCTTCTTCTAGTACTGTCGGCAGGTAAGCTTGGGTAGGCCGTTGTGCAGCACGGTGTACCTCATCGTGGCCTATTATCCCTCGATGACTTGGAACCCAGACAAAAGTGATGCCGGTATTAAGTTCACTTAATTTGTAAGCACTGTACCATATTTGGTCTACCATGGACACAGTAGAATTCCTCGCTTCAATGCATTGTAACGCCATGGCTGAGTCGGTCAGTATAACATACTGGCCAGCAGGTAATTCCGCAATTCGTAACAAACACTGGAGCAAGGCTACCATCTCAGCCGCTAGAACTGATGACATGGTCGGTAAACTGAAAGAATGGATCATGCTGCCGATTGAGAAGGCACCACCAACATATCGTGATGATTTTGATGCGTCGGTGAAGCAAACGACTGCGTTCAGTTGCTGTTGCAAGACAATCCTAAGTTTCCCATGGATTTCCACCATCGGTTTCATTTTAACAATTTTTAAAAAACCTTTTAAAAAGGAATTTTTTAGTAAAAATTTCGATATTAAAATAATAATACGGACTAACCGTTATACAAGACGCTAAGCAGTAATTGATTGAAATAAATCAAGGGTTTGATAAAATCCGTCATATTGTTAGAAATATAAATTATTTACGTCTTCAAAATCGATGCTTTGATTGTGACGAAATTAAAAAATGTTAACATCGTAGTAGATTTTTTTTCTTTACTTATTTTAACGAAGTCGCTCAGCTCTTACAAAATGGATTCTCAGCATTACGTCGTATGGTGGCGCAACTTTCGTTATTTTTATATTTGTTGAACGTTTAAAAAATTTCTGAGATCATTATTGTTATATATTATATTATGATAAGATTCATCATAAAAACTTTATTATTTGTATTTAGTTGATCACTGTGTTTCCATAATAATTCGCATTAAAAAAAAAATCACTTTCAGCTTACCGCTTTGCTGGAATTAAATGTTTATTTATTCGTATTAGTACTGGTCTACTCTCGTGAGAAATTCCGCTTAGTCGTCTGCTATCTTTTTTCTTTCTTTATGTACTTTGTTGTGTTGTTTATAACTTAAATTTATTATTTGTACTTATGTATATTGCGTTGTTGTTTTTAATTTTTCAAAAATTGACAGTTACTGTCCCAATGTTTATTTAACCACTCATTACCCTGCTCACTACAATTATGTATTTGTTTGCGGCGATAAAATTTATTTCATGTTCTAATTAAAAATGGAACTTTTGTATATTGATCAATTTTTTTTACTTCTCGAAATTTCAGTTTTTATATTGGGTTGGGTTTAA
Organism: Coronaproctus castanopsis; assembly: GCA_032883995.1. Taxonomy (NCBI): domain Eukaryota; kingdom Metazoa; phylum Arthropoda; class Insecta; order Hemiptera; family Monophlebidae; genus Coronaproctus; species Coronaproctus castanopsis. Next base: position 33,875,894 of record CM065054.1, on the reverse strand, counting down.
AAACTACTTAAACGTTATTCTGATGCACTAAGAATATGGAACCTAAATTTTTAATTACACACAAAACTACCGCTTTAACACGCAATCATATATATTATATATATATATATATATATATATATATATATATATATATATATATATATATATATATGTACATACATGTATGTATCTATGTGCAAATTTGATTATAAATATGTCTTTTAAATCAAATGTAGCTGTATTTTTGTAGAAAACTGTAAATTTTCGTGAAAAAAGAAATAATGTTAATTATTTACAGTGTAAAAAGTTACGTTAATTTATTAAAATGTTTTCCATGTTAATTTTATCGATTGTAATTGTTTTGTTTCAGACTAATTTGAAATTCTCTATACACGTTTCGACTTCTGGTTATTTGAAAAACTAAGGATAACGTAGTTGAATATATCGCCACGTTGTTTACTAAAGCGTCATTCTTAGATTGCAATGAAACCTGAAAATTTAATCGTAAGATATTAACTATTATCTGGTAATTTATTTATTCCGTGTTGTTTTAATTTTTTAACAATATGAATGTTAATCGAGAGACAGTCAGAATTTGTTGCATTTCGTTTATTTTACTAACAAATGTCCTTACTCAAATTTATTTTGTTAAACCGTTTTAAATGAATCCGTAGTTACGCTGTTTACACTTGCATTCGAAAATAATACTTCGTGGATACTTAAATATCTTGTTTGAAATTAAGTGATTTTAAATATTTTACAGATGCTTGAATTAATTTATAAAAAAAAAAAAAGAAACTTATAATTTACTTGAAGATTATTTTTTTCTTGTTCCTCGATAAGAATAGTCTGTTTATCAGTTCTAAATTATCTTATCCAGAATGACTCTTATGTATTCACCGGTGTCATTGTCGTTAAAAGTAATCACTGTCCGAGCGTTTTAAAAATTTTGATTCAATATCTAACTAGATGTAGAAAATGTGTATTATCAATGATTAAGAGTATTTAACGTCCGGCACTGTTTTTAACGCGCTTTTTAAATGACATATTGAGCCCGTAATTCCGTGTGATTACTTATAGGGAATTTTCATATGTACAGTGTGTGTGTGTGTACAAATTAAGAATATTTTGTTTCCTCAATTCTAGCAGAATGGAATCGTTCGACAACGATCAATTATGTTAAAATTGGTTACATCGTACAAATATGGTAAATTAATGAATATGGAAAGTTGATTTACCGAATACCTTGATGTATTTCAATCGATTACTGTTTAGCGTCTTGTGTAACGGTGTAAGCCCGTGTTATTATTTTAATATCGCAATTTTAAATTTACACTGTTTGCAACTATTACAAATATTTCATAATTTATAACAATAATAATATATAAGTACCGAGTTTTTGTTCGTGCTGATGCGCCACGACTTAATAATTAATTTGTCTCCTGATCGTTATATACAATTTTTATCGCATATTATAGTACAGTTATATGGTTGATTACGAGATAATTTCATGTACACAATTAAGAAAACTGATTGAAATTGAAAATGGTCAATAAGATATTTGTTTATTTTTTTTTCATATTTCATTTGATATTGATTAATCGAAATAATTAAAAATTATTTTCTATTATTTCATTATTTTTTCATTTAGATGGAATTAATGTGTGGCTAAAATTCGTTTGCATTTAGATTTATCAGCATCAATTACTTCTGGAATTGCGATGAAAATTACAAAATTAATATACCCACTCCGGTTGATACGTTCGAATATGTCGTAAAAGTTCATTTTCTTTTTTGAAGCTAACTTTCTGGGAACCCCTAAAAAATCAAATTCATATATGTATTATATATATATATATATATATATAAGTATTTATATTGCGGGACAAACCGTGACTCTGATGATTCTCTTATTTTTAAGACGACGACTATTTTTCGCGTTCAATATTAGACGTTCGCGCTGTAAAATCATCACTACAATTTTAAATTTTCTTTAGGAGCTGTTAAAACTACTGATATTGTATTTTTCGTTAACATATTGGCCATAATTAAATTAATTTCTTTTTAATGCCCTGGCACTGACACAAGTTTATGTCATCAACCAGATGTTGTCCCTTAAGAACGCACTTGATTTCTTGAGAATATGCCCATTAGCAAGGTCTCAATTTATTTTGAAATGGCTATAGACTATATCCATCATCGTTCTTCTTTTCAATCTGTTAATCTTTACTGTTTTCTTCAATAAACTGTCTATTAGTGGGTTTGTATGGTGCTGTAGTCTCCATATATGCTTTTGAATCGCTACGTAAAGTACATCCTGTATGTATTTTATATGTAGATCTTCGTGGAGTGTATGGTTTTAAACGTACCACGGTGCTCCAACTGTAGCACGAAGTACCCTGTTTTGATAAGTCTGAATTTTGTTAACATTGCTTTTAGATACACATCCCCATAGTTCCGATGCATATAGCCATACATCCTTTAATACGACGTTATACAATAATAATTTGTTTATAGTATGAAGTCGAGAATGCTGGCTAAGCAACCGGTAGAGTAGTTGTTTAGTCTTTAAGTTTAGTTTCACTTTAATATGCTGAGCGCCCACGTTAAGGTTTGATCTAGGTGAACTCCACGGTTCGACTTTGTTCATTTTGCCTACCTTTGATAAAGATATTATATCTATCGCAAACAATTCTCATTTTAGTCAATATAATGTGGTTACTCTTAGACTCATTTATTGTCAATTTCCATTTGCTCGAACAATTTTCAATTTCATTGACTGCAATGTGTTACTATTGCTGCAGTATCATCAGCAAATGTTGCTGCACACGCATTCCTTAGTACCTGTATATCATAAGTGAATATTGAATACAACAATGGACTAAGCACACTTCCTTAGGGTACGCCCGATTTAATTTTATGAATTTAAGATTGCTCATTATTTACTATGACTCGAAAGTATCTTTTGTCGAGATAGGATTTTATGATATTATAGCACTGTACTGTCAGGGCCCTTTTATATTTGTATAATAGACCAATGTGCCAGACTTTACCAAACGCTTGCTCTTCTAAATCCAAATTGATGGTTGGGTTTGCTTTCATCAATGACTTTTTGAATTCTTTACTTTAAGAGTTTTTTCAAATAGTTTACCAAAAATTGATAGGAGTGAGATAGGCCGGTAGGATGACACTTTTTCATAGGGCTTTCTTGATTTTTATATCATAATCACATTTGCGAACTTCCATAATATCGGGACGTATTGTATTTGTATAATTATATCGAAGACATAAGTTAACTTCATTAGTGCTTTACGTAGAAGTTGTTTCAGAATTTGACCCGTTATGAGATCATATCCTGGCGATTTATTATTGTTTAACTTCATTATTTCCTCTTTTATTTCCTTCGGTGAAAACATTTTAAATAATTTTTGACAGCATCCTCAATGACAGATTTAATTATTTCTGGTTGAAAAGTCTTTGACAGATGCACTCCAGACAATTCAGCTTTGGTAGCAACGCTGTAACCCAACTTCCATTTTCCGTTTTTAGTGGATTATAAATTAATTGACAACAATTTGTGATTTTTTGGAAAAATATATTTATGTGTGTGTGTGTATTAGCGATAAGGACTGTAAGAATTAGATGTGTCGTATCAATTATTTATTTTACAAGCTGATATCCATTGGTGTGAAAAATTATTTGAACATCTAACAGAGATGTAGATAATTTAGATAATGTCGCCACAAACGAAATATTCAACACACTCAGATTTGTGCATAGATGATGAACTTACTTACCTTCAATGTACAATCTTATTTCAATTAATATTTACTTAATTTTGTACTTTTTATGTAGTACAAAAAATGAAAAGTGATATTTCGTTAGCTAGTTTTATCACTAATATTTTTCTTGTTTAGAATATAATTTATTCTTAAAAACGCATATTTACTGAATCATGATTAAGTTATATTTAAATTGTTATTACAATGCTGCTTATTATCACTCTTTTTATTTGTTAATGCGTAATTGTTCAAATAAAAGGAGAATCCTAGATTATATATTATTAATTTTATATTCGCGAAAATAAAGAAAAACAACTGAATTAGAGTATTCTGAATGAAAGTAAATGAAATATATTATGAAAAACATTAAAAATGGAAAATTCTGAGAAGTATAATGCTAAAATTCCGGGAATATCTACAACTACTGTACACTGATTATTGAAAATTTATTGAGCATCTAGAAGCTTTGAATTTTTGTAAAAATCTCTTAATTTAGCTTCCTGACTACTGCTTATAAGTAACCAATGTTTGCTTTTTGTAAACAACATTATTTTTCACGAGTAACATAGTTTGGAAATAAACTTCTAATTTTGATTTTCTCTGTAGTATAAACGAAAAACACAACGTTATAAGTTTAGTATCAATTGCATAGGTAATAAAACTCAACAGTGTTCTTTCGAATTATTTAATTAGCGTTATTATTTTTATTGATAAGAATTAACACTTATACAAAATTTCGACTTAAAACGTATACTATAAACATATCGATTGAAATGTTATGTTTTAGACTTCTCGCGTATTCGGAACATTTAGCACAGTTGTATTGAGTATTCAAAACTGTCCGGCGATTCTTGTAATTGTTTGCACGAATGGTGTCACTCGCATTTATACATTTTTTTACGAATATTGTTTATATGTTCAGATTTTTTTTTTCTACATGAAGGCGTATTTAATTTTCTATTATTATTTTTTTTAAATTTCGTCGAAACATTTGTTACTATTACTTTGCATTGTAATTGAATTTACTTGATGATGGTTAAAGGACTTTCTTCTTTAATAATCTTACCAAAATGAGGTGCATTTGTGGTTATACTCGGACGAATAAACAAAGATCTAACTTTAAGAGTCTTTGCGACAGACTTTTCTTACAAAAGTCCACATGGTCAAATATAATGATCCTTTTATGAATTACGTTAATTATATAGTTTCCAATTTTATTTATTTTGCTTCTTAATAATATCGCCTAGAAAATATACTTATACTGCATTCATTGAATGATTTATGAAAAGTAATCAATAAAGTTGATTTAAATTTGTTTAGTATTCGAATGTTTAAAATCTATACTAATATATGGTTTAACGTTTCAAAATAATGAATACAAAATATCTTCAAAAATACATAAACATATATAGGAATTTTATTAAAAAATACAGTAGTTTGTTAACATAAGAATATACATTCAAGAAAAAAGTATATAACATCGAATTAAAAAGGGATAATTATCTTACTTAACAAATTTTTGATGAAACATAATGGACAACTTAAGGTCCATTCACGCATTTCCGGTTCCGATCCGTTCCAGATCAGTTCCGGTTCAGTTCAGTTTCATTGGTGTCCGTGATATTATCATCTGTTCATAGTTCAAAATTGATATAGCTATGGTGGCTTTAATTTTAGAGCAAGAAGAAAATGAAGAAAAGACTCGACAAATTAAAAGAAGAAAATGGGTTCATAAAGCATGGAAAAATAGAGAAACTGAAGGTAAATTATGTCACATTTTGAAACAAGTATACAAAAACATGTTATAGTTTTATCCGGTTAATAAAAGTAGTAGTCTTCATATTACTTTTTATTTTATAGGTGAATTTGCAACGTTATATAAAGAACTTGTTGATGACGCAACAAAGTTTTACCAATATTTTCGAATACCTGAGAGCTGTTTCAATATATTACTTTCAAAACTAAAAATTCACTTGCAAAAGAAAGATACGTTATGGAGAATATCTATAAACCCAAGGATTAGCTGTTTGTTTGAGGTAGTAAATCTAAAATACTTATTATCATTCTGTAAATGTTCATTAAACTTAATATATATATGTATATGATCTAACACTTGGGTTCTTAACAAATGAAATATCTGTTTCTTTCAGATACCTCTCCACTGGCGATTCGCTACGAACAATATCATTTCGTTACCGTTTGGGTCACAGTACAGTATATGAAATTGTTATAACAACTTGCCAAGATCATTGGAGAAAATTTATTGACTGAAACAATGCCAAAGCCAACAACAAATATGTGGAAGAATATCGCTGAAGAATTTAATACAATATGGAATTTTCCAAATTGTTTGGGTGCTATTGATGGAAAACATATCACAATGCAATGTCCACCAAATAGTGGTTAGTTCACTATTTCTACATTATAAAAAAACATTCTCAGTTGTTTTATTAGCATTAGTTGATGTACATTATAAATTTATTACAGTTGATGTGGGCGCTTATGGAAAAAACAGTGATGGTGGAATTTTTGCAAACTCAAATTTAGATAAAATGCTCCATCAAGGAAGATTATCGGTGCCTGAAAGTACACCATTACCAGGGACTTGTATCTCAAGCCCATATGTAATTGTAGCAGGTGAGGCATTCCCTTTAAAAGCATATTTAATGCGACCTTATCCAGGAAAAAATATAGATAATGATAAACGAACTCAACTACAAACAAAAACACTGATCCGGTAAACATAAAAATATCGGAAGCAACGATATTGGATCTGGAGGAGTGCGAACATTCTAACCAAATTACTCTAAATAATATTTTATTTCACTCATGTTGATTCGAATTGTCGTACCGGACGGATCGGTGACGGAAATGTGTGAATTGGCCTTTATTGTACAAGAATATTTGGTATGGACCAATTAATGGTGTTTAAGAAAAAAATGTTAAAATAATGTTTTAAAATGCAGAAGGATAATGATTTGACTATTTTATTTGTATGTTGCGCGAATTGAAGTATCAGATGATTAAGATACACGTTGCTATTTTACAACTAGTCCAGCAAATAATCCATAAATTATTATTGGCGCCAAAATGTGTAACGTTTTTAATGTGTTATTTTGAAGTAGTGAACATGAGAGTCTTTAGTTTACATAAATTAATCATTGTATAAATAAAAATTCATAAACTAAAAAAATGAGTACATGTAACTAAATTTGAATACATTGGTGTAAGATGGTCAGTTTATGTCCTATTAAAGCTAAAAAAATATGGTATGTCAGAAGATGTTATAGGAAAATTTATAAAACTAAAAATAATATTCATTCAGATTATTCATGTTTTTTATGCACATCTTTGTGTCTATCTTCATTTAATTATACCATTCTGCATATTCATAGTTATAAGAGCAATTATTGTTTGAGAAATATCAATAAGTAAATTTTGATGTAGTTTTATAATTTAATATGTATACGTATTAAAAACTGTTTGGAGAACAAGTTTGTACTTTCTTTACAAATTAATTTTAGATTTTCTCATACTTTAAAAAGCGACTCCCTTTCAAGTGACCGGTTATACCCAAAGTGAGGGTAAAACTGGTCAATGGCCATTTTCATTTATTTTCTAAATACTTTAGAATATTTATTTACACCGAGAAAGCGGGCTATCTTTGAGTAACCAATTGATTAGGATACATAATTAGAACGATATCAAGAAGGTACGTTTACTTTAAAAATATTTGTAATACTTTTAGCTTAGGTAACGCCATTAGCCCTTTAAATACAATTTTAAGCTTACGTGGTTGATTTTATATATTTAGAATTTTTCGGTATAAACTATATCAATATGTTCCTTATGTCATTTCGAGAACGAACAATTTTTTATTTTATTAAATCCAATCACACCAGTATAAATAATCTGATAATTTCCTTAATGAACTGTGAATATAGAGAACGCACGAATTATTAAGTTAGTTTCATTTTTTAACATTAAATATTATGTTACAAACTGTTCAAATAGTTATTTCCTTTAATTGTTAGCTTGGTCCGCCTTTAAAATGTAGCTTAAAATTTCGATTGTTATAAAATTCAAAAAATAAAGTCGAAAACAAGAAAAGTAAAAACATTATAGCAAACTATTATATAATTGTGTTAAGATTATATTTTCTGCCGTAAAAATCAAAGATTGCAAAAAATTTTATTTTTTATAGTTAATTATTTCCCGATTAACATTTATCTATAAGTTATTCCACACTTCTTTTGGAAAAAATAAAGACTTTACGTTATATAAATATATATGTAAATGTGTACTACGAGTGTTTTAGTGAGATCTGAGATGCTAAACCAATCTAGTATGCATAAAATGTTACGGGTCCTATGATTATACTGTAAATCTAGAGTTTAAACCTTTATTCACAGCTGCTGTATGATCTTAGCACACTTTATACCGACTAAGGCTCGCTTCACATTTGTTCGGTTTCATTCGATTCGTTTTCGGTTTCCTCCTATCGTTCACACACACACGGTATCTACCAGGTTTGTATTTGGTTCGGTGATAACGAAACATACGAAACCAGTCCCATTTTACTAATATGGAGAAATGTCAAGTTTTAGCCATGTTGTTTCTTTATAGGAGAATTAAAAAACGAAGAAAAAGATTTAATCGTTTTCATTGGGTGCACCCGATTATAACGAAAAGGTTAAAATTTGGATCACTTTACAAAGACAAATTTTCGAATTACTTCAGGATGTCAATGAAATCATTTGACGAATTACATGTGAAGTTAAAGGATCATCTTCAACATCGAAATACATTATTATTCTGAATGCATAAATGTAAACAACCTCGTATATTCCAAATACAAATTCGTGTCTGATAAAAAAAGAAACCGATTCGGTTGCTGGGGGATTCGGTGACTAGACGGTTTCTGTTAGGTTTTAATTCGATCCGAATAGCGACCGAATCATCGGTTCACACTTGTTCGGTGCAACCGAAAACGAATCGAATGAAACCGAACAAATGTGAAGCGAGCCTAATGAAATCAATACCGTAAAGTTATATTCACATAAATACGTAAAAATTAAAATATAATTTTGTACTTTAAATTAATTTATATAATCAAATCATTATGTTTTTAAAATCATGTTAAACACAAGTGTTATTAATAGTATGAAAAATCTTCATTATGAAAATTCAACAAATCGAGTAAAAGCGGTTCATGTGTATTGACCTCAACATATTGCGAACGTTTATTATTGTTAACCAAAATAAAAATAATCATAGAAAATTATTTCGGTTTACGTTGTCCCTTTAATTTAAAATAAATTGATTTTACAAAATGTTTAAAAATACATTCCAGAGCGGTTTTTTATCCATCTTATATAGTATGGGAACCAAACCTTTACAGATTTGGGAGAAAAAAGTCCGAAACGGTCATATTAAACGAATATCAGATAACGATATTCAATCATTGGTGTTAGAAATTCTTGGTTCAAACGTTAGCACTATATATATTACGTGCCCGGCCGATTTGAAGCAAACACTTGGAATAAAATTGCCATTTATAGTATTAATTGTGAAGAATTTAAACAAATATTTTACATTTGAAATTCAGGTAACATCAGCGAAAAATTAGTTCTGAATAATAATTTTATTAACATTCAATTTACATTCATTTATTTCTTTGTAGAAGCAAAATAATTTCTTATTAAATGAAAAGCTGTGGTTGATTTGTTGAATAATGTAATTTAAGTTGTTTTTCGTAGACGGATATTTTTCTAATTGTTAATTATATGCAGGAAAATGGTAATACGAATTTTTTGCAGTTTAAAATGGAGAAATTCAAAATAAAAGTGAAGTGTAAAATAAAAATAGCATAATTTATTTAATATTTATTCGTTCAGTGTACGTGAAATCAAATATAACGTTTAATGGTATTTGAAGGTACGTGCAAATGTACGGAGATATTTTCAATCAACGTATCTGCATTCTATACTTTTTTATTTGTATTTCATGCGAAGTGTTAAATACTTAAAATATTACATCTGAAAAAATGTTACTGCAATTAGTTAATTTATTTGAGTAGTGTAAAATAATTGTCTGGATATAAAAAACACCTCGATAATATGAACAAGAATGAAGTAGTTTGAATGCAAAAACGTAAGTGAATGGATAAATTATCAATAATCTCGCTAATTATTTATTATATTTCATATATGTTATATCGTGTTATTGTTCGGTTAGTTTGTATTACGGATGGAGTTTAAAATTTCGACTGATATAAAATTCAGAAAATTTGAACAAAAGAACAAATAGTATTTACATAATCATTTTAATCCATACTTTAAATATAAACTAGCCTTTCTATTATTAAAGCAAACTTTTATTTTTTTATAAAACAATTGTGTACACGTAAATTTCTATCTATATAAAAATAAATATAGTCCAGTCCATGGTCGTTGAGAATAATGTATAAAAACGGAATTTAAAATATTTTCTTTTATAGTTAATTGTTGCATATTTTCTATTTTTAGTTATAAAGTTAGGTATCTGCAATTGTTCGCACCTTTGCAAGATCCTAAGTTAGATTACTGATGCCGCCGTTAAATGTCATCTAAAGATGAATTGTTGAGTATTGATGATAACTATTTTCATTATTATTTTTAATCGTTTTTTTTATATAATATAGTCGTTGAAGATAAATTTCAGCGTGAGCCCTTGTTTTAAGAGATGTTATGTGTTCATTTTTACTGTTAAAAAAAAGATTACTTATATCAATTTAGTTAACACAGAAAAACCGATAAGAATATAATGATATGATTTCTTCCTTGCGATAAATTCAAAAGATTTTTAAAACTAACATTCTACTTTTAAATTCGCCGTAAATCTTAATAGTCATTTTAATATTCTACTTATTGTGTATATATCTGTAGTATTTATAATGTAAACGATAATTTCCATTATTTTGTTACGCGTTATTTAGGTTTTGGATGATAAAAATGTACGTAGACGTTTTAGAGCTAGTAATTATCAATCTACTACGCGAGTTAAGCCATATATATGTACGATGCCTATGCGACTTGATGATGGATGGAATCAGATTCAACTCAATTTAATGGATTTTACTAGACGCGCTTATGGAACTAATTATGTGGAAACCTTGCGTGTACAAATTCACGCAAATTGTCGCATTAGAAGAATATATTTTACTGATCGTCTATATTCAGAAGATGAATTACCAGCAGAATTCAAATTATACTTGCCTATACAAAATAAACTTAAGCAATAAAAAATGTGTAAACGTAATTTTAAAATATATAATTTGGTTTATCATTTTCTTATAAATATTTTTTTGTTTGTTCTTTAAGACTATAAACGTTATATAAGTTTTGTTATTTTTAATTGGAAACTTCTTAGTTCTTTATTTTATCAGACTACGTTATCCTTTGCATTTTGTCCAAGGTCTTAATTTTTTCTACTGTATACATTTCTCAGTCATGAAGTGCAATGCGTTCCAGACGAACATGTTACTGAGTTTTTCTTAATTCCGCAGTAACATTTTTTGACACGAAATAATCTTTTCTATTTTCTGTAAAAACTAATTTCGTCATTTCTATCCTTTCTTTTATATCTAGTACACAGTTTCCAATTAATTTCAAGCTGATAAGTATGAAAAAACAATATTAAATAATAATTTTTATGGATACAGATAAGAACATGTACAATCAATGTGTCCACTTAATTTCTGATAACCTTGTTTTTGTTTTCTTCCAATAAAATTTAATATTACAGCTAAGCGTTTATTATTAGAACGTTCGAAAACCTAAAATTAAATTATCTACATTTAATTTAAATATTTACAGTAATAATTACGATGTATTAGGTTTAAGTGAAATATGGCTAACTGGTAGTGTATTGAACAAAACTTGCTATGATAAATATAATATCCGGGAATTTAAATAGCGTTCTATCCAAACTACCGTTTCTACAACTACTTATACAAGAATTAGAACCTGCAGTAATATGTTTACAATAGTAATTACAATAAAAAATAAAAGAACACAATATAAATCGAAAAGACTGCCTATTAGCGGGTAACGCAAAAGGCGATGTATTGATCGCCGTGCATAATACTATCAAAGGCGAAACAATACAATTACGGTCGAGCCTTCAAGTGATTGCTAAAAACTTTTATTAAACACGCCAATAACGATATGCACTATTTATCTACATGAAAAAGATCAAGTTAACTTGAAGAACCTACAAGAAATAACCAAACAACTACCAAGATCATATATAATAATCTGTGATTTTAATAGCCACAACACAATCTGGGGATATAAAACGATAGATAAAAGAGGTCAAATGATAGAAAAACTTTTAAACGATCCGAATATAAGATTAAACACGGGAGAAGCAACCGGATTCAACATCGGCTATCGACTTAACTCTTTGCAACTCTACAATTAATCACAAGATACAGTGGCAAACTACTAAAAGTCTATGAAAGTGATCATTTCCCTCAAATTATAAACTGTCTAATACAATGTGAAAGATACTCAAACTGGTTAATCTGTAAAGCTGACTGGAACAGCTTTAATAATTCTATCAACCTAACAGACACAACAATCAGTACGAACACAAATAAAATAAATACCATCATAACAAATAAAATTCTCTCCTCGGCTGATTCATATATACCTAAAACTCACTCCAAACGAAAAAAAAAAAAAAACATGTGCTATGGTGGAACGAAAACTGTAAATCAGTCATTCAAAGCAAAAATAAATTACTAAATCAGTTTAAAAGATGCCCCACTTACGAAAACCTTTTACGATTTACAAAAGCAAGGGCTTTGCTTTTTCCTTACGGTTCCAAGAAGTGATGATTTCTTTTCAAACAATGCCTTCGCCAGCGTAATACTAGTATACCAGTTATCTATAATAATATTTCTGACAGCATATTTAACTGGTTTTACTAGCCTAAGAACAATACATTTAGCATCATTTGATTGTCTGTTTGGCCCATCTGCTGTAAGCCAACATATATTTCAAATTTTACAATATAAAAAAAAAAAAAACTAGCGTCTGCACAAGCAAAAACCATTACATCATACCGTTTAGGTTTATTTGGCAGATACTGTTTGAAGGCACGGTATTAATTGTTCACCTACTCTAACATACTATGATGGTGTGGACTTTTTCAAAATGAAATGTAATGAGTTCCCTCGCTGGTGCTAATTTGTCTGTAACTAGTCTTTCAACTTTTGTATCTAAATCATTAAAATGTAAACAGTTTAACAAAAATAAAATCTGCGTTTACACATTGTGAGTGAAAATACTACTTCATAAATCTGAGAAATTTATATGGGAAGTTCTAGAAATAATGGACCATTCAGTGCGTTTATTTCTTCCACATATCTTCCCTTTGAATCCCAGTCACGACTGAATTTTGATTTTACCGACAATTCATGTTATTCTACAGTTCATCAAATAGCGAAATTTTCTGATTTTATTACTGATAATTTTAATCTTGGCAAACACGGTACGATATTGATTGACTTAGAGAAAACTTTCGATACAGCGTGACATAATGGTATATTATATAAAAAATCTTAATTCCCACTACGTCTTATTAAATTAATTAAATCTTATTTAAACAACAGAACATTTTACGTTACAAATTACTCAGATAATTCCTCAATAAAAACGTATTATTCGGGAGTCCCACAAGGAAGTGTACTTGGTCCATACCTGTTCCTAATATTATTAAACGATATCCCAAACATACCGCAGTTATAATTGCACGAATAACTTTATTTTGACTACGCTGAATAATCATTCAGTTAGCAGGCTTTGCGCAGATGGGTTTGGACTGGTAACGTAGTACTGTAGTGATTGAATTGTGTGTTTTTAACAGGCGCCATATTTGACAGCTGCTTTCAGCTTCACGTAATACTTTCATGTTAAATAATAAATGTTATTTTTTTTTTAATTGTTTTATAATAGAACGTATAAGTAGTAACGAAGATTTTTTTTCAAACCTTAGTAAAAACATAAATAATGGAAGGTCCGATAATGTTCAAATTTTCTTCTCAGCGAGTTTGCGATTTTCTTTACCGTCTGTTACTCCAACCAATAAATCGAATTCGGTCAAGTCAGCAATACGACCGTGAAATGTAAACATGTAGTACCGCAAAGACGACGTAATCATCACCCGACGTCGACTGGGTCATACAAAGATGACACAACATCCTGCAGTTATCCGATTGTACTTACAGTAATAAAGGTAATCTGTACGACGTCCACGAGATAAATTATTAAGATTTGTAAGTAGTTTATAATTTTACTTCATATAATTTTAAACTCGTACTGTATTGATATGTATCAAACAATGTATCATTTACGAAGATTAATTTGAAATTTAATTTTAATTATATGTGAATAGTAGGAAAATGTATCATTCAAAATGGCTGAGGTGAAATTGCACACTTACATGAAGAAATTTCATATATGTACAATGTGATGTGAAGTCGGTCACCACAGTAAATCTACAGTTATGATGTTCTCACATTTATCTGAAATTATAAATAAGCGTTAAAACGGCGGTAATAAAATAAAAATTTACACAATTATAGAATTTTGAAAATTAATCTCATCTGTTTATGTATGGAAGCATTAAATAATAACCATAATACTAGTTTAAAAATCATCTGATTATAACGTACATTTACTTCTGGATTGACTACATTTTTAAAATTGATTTTTAAAAAAAAAAAAACATTTATATTTATGATATAAATAACAACAAATTTCAAAAACATGTAGCATAAGCTTGGTATATTATTTAGAAGTATTAATTTTTCTATTCTAAACGATTATTTGTGCGGTTGATTAATGCCTACTATATAATACAATTAATAAAAAATATACAAATGTCGGTTTTAAGGTGGAAAATAAATAAATGCATAAAGATTTACACATTATCAACAAACATATATAATTTCTTTTTAACTACAGAAAATATGCTTTCATAAAGACGTAAAATATTACAATAATTTTCATATCGAACGTATTTACTTAGCGCTTGCAACGCTAAATAGGGAAATTATCCAACTAAAATAAAGCCACTTTTAATGGTTGTATTGTACAGTGTGTTGCGAATAGAGTTGATTAAACAATAAACATTTGTTTGTTTTGTAACGTTTTATAATGAAAGAGTAATTTTTACTTAATCACGTGGAAAATATGGAATTTGATGTACAAAATACTTTACAGATAATGCTAAACAAAGAAGATATATTGGGTAAAATATCAAATCAGCCAGTCATTAATAAAGTTATAAAATGGAAAGTAAATGATAATTTTGTACAAAATTTGATATTTAGAAATATTTCTTTAGATCCATTACATTGGAATGCTTCTGATGTACAGCATTGGATCAAATGGGTAATTCGAATTTTTAAATTACCGGGTATTGCATTGAAGGATTGGGATTTATGCGGGAACGATCTATGTAATCTAACGTTGGCCACATTTAAACAAAAAGTTCCGTTTGATGATAATGATTATTTTTGGACTCATTTACAAATTATGCTTCATTATAAGATTTTTGCAGTTCCTAAAATAAATGAGCATGAATCTAATAAAGTGGTTAAGGCACCTACTATATATTTGTGGCAGTTTTTATTAGAATTATTAATTGACGAAGCATATTCAGAGATAATTCGGTGGGAAGGCGAAGATGGATCATTTTATATCCTTCAGCCTGAAATTGTGGCCCAATTATGGGGTGTAAAAAAACGTAAAAAAGGTATGACTTACGATAAATTCAGCAGAGCTCTACGTTTTTATTATCGAGAGAATATGATACAAAAGGTAACTGGAAAGAAAAATTATTACAAATTTACTTGCGATATTAAAGAACTCATCGGATTTAGCCCTAAAGAATTTCAAGAACAAATGTGCGATTGAAATTTACTAAGTCATAATTTTGTTATTTTTCATTTTTTTTTTCTTTTTGATTTTCTGTAAAAGTTTTTAGACATTTAAATACGCTATTTCAGGAACAAATGTAACATTGAAATTTACTAATTCATAATTGTGTTATTTTAATTGTCCTTTTTTTATTTTCTGTAAAAACTAAGTTTTTAGATATTTATATACGCAAATTTAATTTTATGAATTTAAATCAAGAATGCATACAAATTTAATCGCGTATGTGTCATTTCAATATTGTTACTAATAATGTGTGTGTCATTTCAATATTGTTACTAATAATGTGTGTGTCATTTCAATATTGTTACTAATAATGTGTGCGCGAACAAAATCGTTGATTTGAAGAAAATAAATATAAGTTTAAAAACTTTTCCATTACGTTAATAAATCGCAAATCTTTAGTATGTATTCAGTATTATTGAGTAACTAATTTCAAATGAAACTATTCAGTTTTAAGAAACTAATAAGTTGATTTTATTTCTTGATAAATATAGAAGACAATAAATATTAGAGTTTCATATATATTTTTTTGATATTTCAATAATACGCTCTGGTAATCTTTAATGTTAGCCGATATCACATATTTGTTAATCAGTTTTAAGGTAATCTGATTTATTAATTTATATAAAATTTCGTTATTATTTCCATACTTCCAATATAGTTTTAATAAATACATATTAATCATATATTACCATGTTCAAGTGAAGTATTTTTAATTAATCTTTATAGGCGATCAAAATAAATATACAAATTTGCATATGAATTTAACATTTTAACCCTTTCAATCATAGTGTTCTCTATATAGTACATAAACTTTTTAATTGCCTATTTTCGTAATAATAAAAATTTAGTTTAATGTTTTAGTTTCAAATTATTTATAAAACATTAAACATTATTTAGAGTCATCTAAAAAGCATGCGCAATATATTACTTTATAGTTTTACCTTTTCAAGTCATTTTCTTTAATTACTTTTCATATATCAAAATGTTCATATGTAAAAAATTGATAAGGTGTGCCTGAAAAGCTAATATACATGTACAAAAAAATATATAAATATGTATATATATATATGCCCAGCATTACATTAAAAAACTGTATATTGTAATTTCTAAAATTTATAAAAAATAAATCACAAAGGAAGAACTATTTTTATATCTTGCTGCTTATTATAAATTATCATCTATTCAAGTAACGTAAATATGATTTTATATTTCATGAAAGTATTAATTTACAAATAATTACTGCTACTAGTGCTCCTAAACACTACTACCGTTGCTACGGTTAACATAGTATTAAAACCATAGGTGTTTTTGTCGTTATAGAAACACGAATATTAATTATTAACGAATAATAAAGTAACAAATTCCAATTTGAAGCCTGCGTTTCTTTGAAACAACATGATTACGTACCTTATTTTAGGTTCTGTTCACAAACAGCTATGTTCCACAGACTCAACAGTAATTTCTACCTTTTACATATATTCAGGACAACTTAAAGAAAAAAATATATGGCTTATAAAGTAGATGGAAGTAGACAATGCTTAAGTGTGCCTGATGCAACATTTTACATGGTGTCACGAAGTATAATCTGAAATGTTGTTTTATTTTAGACTAATGTTTTAGCTGAAAAATGTTTTTGTTTTTTTTTATACGAGTAACTACTGCCTATAAGGTTATTACTCGAATTATCAATTACTTAGACATAATTACAGAGTTTAGCATTTATTATAAAGTTGGTGAGAAGGTGGAGATTGTTTACATCGGGGATACTTGTTTTCAGCTGATTGGAACAATATTGAGTATATTTATGGTAGATTACAACAATATGATAGACCGTTAGTGGTAAACAACAAACTTCACATGTTGGCGGTGGTTGGACACTCAGTAGATACGAGTGCGTACTCAGCGTGTGACCAATATACATTCTGTTAACAGCTGTTTCCAACCTCGATGAACAGATTTTACCAATTTTTGAAGGCCAAATTGCTAAATCCTTCTTTATATTTCCAAATATACTTGGCCGGATATGGAAGGACTGATTCCACGCGTCTAGAATTTTCTGAGTACAATATTTTGCGTTGTCTTCTCCTAGCGTTATCGGCAAATAAATTTGGGTAGGCCCTTGTGCCGCACGGTGTACCTCATCGTGGCCTACCTCGATGACTTGGAATCCAGAGCTGCTGATGACTAGCTACCTTCATTGTGTAAATAGCAAGAATTTTCCTTCTGTAGCAGAGAGGCGGAAAACCGCTGAGATACTGAAGGCTAGCTGTTGGCGAGGTTGGGAATGCCTTCAGCGCAATCCTCCAGTATTTTGTATCATATTCAGTATATTTAACAGCCATTTGCTGACAGACGAATATATATGTAGATCCGAAGTAAGGTTGAACTTCTTGGCCCAAAAATCTTATTATTCATAATTTTCATTTTATTTAGTTGTGGCTTACACTTAAGTGCAATTATGTGGTTACGCCAAATCATTTTTGGATCTAAATGTGACCCAAGAAATTTATAATTCATTGTACATTGTAAGGTCGAATTACCGATGGTTAAATTTAATATAACTTGGCTTGGTTTTTTTTTGTGAAAACCATGTACTTACTTTTTTTGAGGGGAGAACTCTAAACCAGTAGTTCTGCTTCACTTCTGTAACAGATTTTGAGCGTAAATAACATCGTCTGTTAGTAAAGTTATGTTGACATCGTCAGGAACTATTCTGGTTGAAATTGGCCATGGAATATAATCTACAGTCGTATTTATTAAGATCATGAAACAGTACACACTTAATACACTACCTTGGGGCATCCCATATGTTTTAAAAAAGAAGTATTTTGAATTCATCGCAAAAATGTTGTATTAATTTATATTGTACTCATCAACGAATATTGAGGATAATTCAATTATATGGCATGTGTTTAAACACATTGTTTTCGTAATCATATGTGCCGAAAATATCAAATAATACTCTTATATTAGTGTGTGAAGAATATATCTGCCAGTCCATTTATCTATCATACTTAATAAAATATGTTTTACTACAAATGAACAAATTAAAACATATTAGTTTAATTTTTGGAAATAATTTCTTCGACAACAAGGAAAAGTGTGTTTTAAGTAATTTATAATCGTTAGACGATAATTTAAACAAATTTTAAAATTAAAATTAGTAAAATGAACAGATATTTTATTAGAAAAACTTATACACAATTCACGTCCCTAACAAGTAATTAATCCTTACCACAATAAACAAAATTATAACTGAAAGTTAATTATTATATATATATATATATATATATATATATATATATATATATATATATATATATATATATATATATATATATAAACGCAAGAAAAAAATAATATTAAAATGTTTAATAATTTATCGGAACGGAGTAAAAAATTAATTACATGTGTAGTGTGCAAAAGGATCAATTGTATAGAAGAAACCTTAGAAATATATTAGGCATTTAAAAAGCTGTACAAACACTATGGCTAGAAATTTATATTGAAAATAAACAATAAGCACTGGTATCACATATTGCATCCTAATAAAAATCTGTCATCTATAACATCTGCATATGACAAAATTTCAATATAAAATTAGACACAAACCTACAGCAGAAATATTAAATGTTGATTATACCAGCCGTTTCTCGTCAAAACTAATGAACTAAAGGAAGAAAAAATTAACCAGTTCCAGGAGCTCTCTATTCAAACCATGAAATCAGTGGATATAAACAAGCAAAACATCATATTAGAAACCGAGGAGAATAGTCTCATCTGTTACAACTTAAAGCTGGACTCTTATGATTCAGAAGGACAATTTCAAGTGTTAAATGGGGTACTTTTCAAGGACAACGGGATAATTATACCTGAATCATTACAAATGTCAGTTCTTCAAGAACTTTATGAGATCCATATTGGGATTACTAGAATAAAACAGCTAGCCAGATATTACGTGTATAAAAAAGGAATGAATAAAGCAATGGAAAAATACTTGGAGTATGCTCAAATGCAAAGAGAGCGCCCAGGAAAATATATCACGCCTATAAACCACCAACAAAAAATTTTCAGAGAGTACACATGAATTTTGCTGGTTAAACAATAATTACATTTCAATAATTGTTGACAGGAAACCTAAATTTTCATTTGCAGAGGTATTCCAAAAGCCATCATCACAACCAACATTATGAACACTGAAACGGACATTTGCAGTAAATAGAATGCCAACAATGTTAGTCTCAGAGAGTGCTACAATTTTCAAAACCCAAGGGTTCATGAAATTTAAAGCATAAAGTAGAAGTTCAGTGTACCATTTAATTCACCAACCATGGTCTTACAGAAAGTATGGTTCAGTCAATAAAAAATAAACTAAAAGCTACGGAAAATGAAAGTTTACCACTTTTTGAAAGACTTCGTAGAATTTTTTATAAAATGTAGTCAAAACGCCATTAAATGATGGATACACCGGCAAAAAAATACTTTAATCGAAATTTACGCATGAAGTTGGATCTATTGATCAAATCAACAAAACCTGCCAGCATGAAAGTAGAAAATACTCCTATACCACATTATTTACATGTGGTAGAGGGGGTGTTGTCACAGAATTATGTTTGAAAGAGAAGTGTTTGACTGCAGTAATCATAAAAACTCCGGGAAACCTGCAGATGTACAATGGACATATATTACAAAGGCATGTCAGGCAATTACTAAGGACTGACTATACATTCCACCAACACGAAAACGGTATTATTTGATTTACATGTTCCACTACCAAAGAAAATGCAACCACAGAGTAATTGTCAAAATTCACCCGCAGACACAAAAAAGACTCTAACTTCAGCAGCAGAGTGTCGAATCTCAACAACCACAGTTCCTTCACACACCAGTAAGAACACTTTCAGCATCGGAACCTGACCAGACACAACATAAACCTCAATATCAACAATATTCACCTAGATATTTACAAAGTTATGTCCATCGATAGTATTTAAGTTCGCAACTCCTACTGTTCATTTAAACTTATAACCAAGTGTGAGAAACTGTTATTATTAAAATATCACTGTACATTGTGTGGACAGCTTTTTCATCATCACGCAGAAGATGGCATATTCTGTTTATATTTTGTATACAGAATTTTGAGTACTTAAGAATACGTTCAAATTTTGTATAAGATTTTAAAATGTACGCCTGTCTCCTTTTTCTAAATTTCTATAGTATAATTTCTATAAATTTAATGTAACCGCAATCGCCTAATAATAATAAAACCCGATAAAACAATTTAGATTATTGTTTTTATACATAAAGAAATTTAACAAGTTAAATAAATTCGTCGATATATGTTACATTAGGTGTTAAATTATCATAATTATTAAATAGAAAAAAGTTATTGCGCTACATTATTCAGACGTTCGATAACGTGTGGCCATACAGGATTATTATATAAATTTAAACATCTCCCATACCACCTATACACTCTCATGAAATCATATCATCATGAAAGGTACTTCCGAGTGCGATATGAAGCTCAGAGGTTACATCGCTTCATGAAATAAAATCCACAAGAGAGTATTACGGGTACTGTAATATACCTCCTATTTACAGCTAACTTGCCGACTTGTCAAAGCACTATCACTACTACATTTGCAGATGATACGGCTATACCATATATAAGCGAGAATCCTTTAGAAGCAACTCGACTACTACAGCAGAATGTAAATATGATTGAGAAATGGACTAAGAAATGACGGTCTTAATGAAACAAAATCACATTATATACTGTTTGCAAAATGCGAACATAATGCAGAAACAATTACTGTCAAGGGTAAAGATCTGCAAAGCCACTGATTGTGTAAAATACCTAGGAATTCACCTAGATAAAGGGCTAACTTGGCAAAAACATATTAATATAAAGCGAAAGCAATTGGACATTCAATTTCATAAATACCACTGGCTTATTGGAAGAAAATCATTATTATCTATACAAAATAAATTACTATTGTACAAAACTATCTTGAAGCCAGTATGGTTGTATGGTATTCAATTATGTGGTACGGCACCCAGTTCAAATATTTCTAAAATGATAAATGCACCTTGATATATTAGAAACGGTGACATATATAGAGACCTAAAAATAAAAACTGTGAAAGATGTAATAAGGATATATAGTAAAACATATGCACAGCGCCTAAGATCGCACCCGAATCAGCTAGCAACAGGCTTAATTAAGGATAACCTTCAACAGACACGCGTATTGCAAAGGAAAATACCATTACGCATAATGTAACAATTAAGATTGAGTCTCATTAAACCTACCGAAAATGATAAACACGGTAGAAGAAACGACGATAACTGAAAATAGTCCAGAAATTAAGTGCATAAATAGATGTGTGTATTTAGCGCAAGAAGTTTCTACGAAAATGACTAAAGTTATGCAATTAGAGATAAAAAGGAAAACATTAACATTTTCGGAGACAAAGGTGTAACGAATAGCTTGAAAGGTGAATATGGAGTTGAAACATAGAGTCTGACAAAAGGAATATTTGGAAGAATTATGAAAAAAATCAAGCAGCATATAAAATGATTATCTTTGGTATCCGACTTCAGTACCCAAAGTTAATTACGTGTAAAAGAATAGGACATATTGTATGACAAGACGGCAGTAGATAGAATAATCGTATATTGCACTGGTTGTCAACTGATAATCGTTGTAAGAAAAGCACATGACTAGGTGGCGGGAATATTTTGGAGTGGACACAAATCAATTAGATTCGAACCGCACAAGATGGAAACGTCTAATATATTTTAGGAATGCATATACATAACCATTTTTATTATCTATGGATATCGACGAGGCAGGAGCATTACAAATGTCATTTCTGTGACTAATAGGTAATCAAACATTTACACCCGATCAGTGTTTTACTACAAAAAACGAACTAGCCTTTTTTTTTTCAAATATTTGTAAGCTGAATTAAATGTCGATTTATATCACAATCATTCAATTTAAATATCAAATTCATTTGAGTACCTAGAAATCTAAGTAATCGGTGAAAAATTAAACTTTTTAAATATACTTTATAGTAAATTTGTTGTTTAGTATGGAATTATGGATTACATAAAAATATTCTAAAAAACAGGAATTTGGGATGATGATTTTCCTTACATGTAACATCCGTTTTAAGAAACTAAAATGTTATAATTATTTTAAATAAAGTTTTATATAAAACTATAAAAATTAAATTATCAACATTTTGCCTGTAGATATAATTCATTGTGTTTATATAGCTTTCTAAATATGTCTGTCCTAAATATTTAAAATAATTTAAATTTTCAAGTGATTTTTAAATAATTTTACATATTTTACGCTACTTATTAAAAATATCTGTTGTTTGGAATTTAAAGTTTGAAATAGTTTGTGGGTTGAATCATTAATTAAAATAATTTTTGGTAGTCTAAGGTTGCTTCACATATGGTAATGTGCAGTACATGTTTGTAATGTTAAATTAATACTTATTTTTAATATTTACTAAATATCCACCTATTGGTTGCAGCACGTCAGTTATTTCGGGTGTTTGTCATACTTTAACCGCCGTTTAAAAGATTGTACAAGGTGTGTTGAAACTATGTATAAATAAGTTTTTGGAAAATGTGTTTCACTGGTAAGTAAAATAATGTTACTTGTTGTACATGATTTTTGATTTTTAAAATGTAAAGTTTGTATATTATTATTACTAACTTCACATAATATTCGGAATTAAAGACCGTAGGTATCATCAGAGAAGTTAAAAATTCGTGTGAATAATACATATTGTAGTTACATTATACGTAGTTATGTGTCAAACATAATTTATTACTAACAATGAATTAATTATTTATTATACAAATAGTTTTATATTCAACCAAATATAATTAAATTCTGATAAATTGTCTTATTAATCTGGTATCTGTTAGAACTTAATGTAAAAAAAAAAAAAAACGAATTCATTTTGTATTTATATTTATATAATTTTTAAATGAAATTTAATTTTCTGATGGTTTTACATGTGTACACTTTAAGTGCATAGCATAAACGCGTTTGTTTAAAAATCAGTTTAACAATTTAATTTTAAGGTATCTATTTAATAAATAAGTTTTAATAAAAAATAGAAGAGTTTTTTTTTGTGAAAATGGACATAATTATCCGTTATCATCACATATATGTTATATACAATAAACAAAGAGCCAGTAGTTTTAGTATCACAAAATATGTTGATATAAGTGTGAATTATATAAAGTAACGGAGTAACAATTAGATTCCAAATTTTAATAAAAACTGGTTTAAATATGTATTAATTGGTAAGTTACTTATAAAACGGCTTATTACGTAAAGTTTCGTATGTAATAATTATGACAGTGATAGGTAAGTAAATTAAAATGACATTCTACGAAAACGTTTTTATACTTCGCAAATTGGAGGAAAATGAAAAACTAGAATTTATAGGTGCTTTATTTGTCCACGGATATTTTCAGGAAGAATCATACGGAGCATTACTTGGTTAAAGAACGTTGTCTTGGTCAAAAAATAAGTGTCGCATCAAAAATTCTGTGATTGTTCGTACTGACTACAGTTTGAAAGAAGTTGAATTATTTATTAATAAATCCTTTTTTTTTTCTCCATGGGTTGATAAATCGCCGTTCCCCCTCCTAAAATCAAATTGAACGTCATTTATTAATTTTTTATACTCGGCAATTGATAGTATTATTTTTTGTAAACAGTTTTTCATTAGGAGACGATGTGTTCTGTTGCAGTTTTGTGTGTGTGTGTTGTCTTTTTTTAAAAATAACAAACCGTTTATGAAAATTTCAATTGTACCGAAAAATATGTTAATCAAATTATAGTATTGAATATATGAGATAGGGGTGTTAAACCCTTTCAAAATAATTATTTTAAAACTTACTGCGATTTGTACTTTTGTTGGATTGTGATCGTTTCAGTTTTATTTTTCACCACAGTAGATGTAAATTTAATAGGTTTAGATACATGTTTCAGGATGTGACTGAAATATTTTGCTTATTATTCATCAAATACCTTTGCCTCTAGCTAAATCACTTCAAGCGCAGCTGGTATCTTGTTTTCTTATTGTGTGAATAGTTTATTTAGACCTTTTTAGATTTTTCGTTGTCTTTCGTAAGAAATAATATTATTCGGCTGATAGAGTAATGAAGTGGTCTCTAGATTATATATTTTTCATATCTAGTAACAAACTTCTCGCTCAAGTTTTTTATTTACGGGATTTCGGCACATCTTTCACCATTTCCTTAATATTCTTTTCATGTTAATTTTTCTTTTTTCGATTTCTTCAAAATAAGATTAATAAATCAGGCGAATCAGCAAACTTAGTAAGATCGTATAGATGTATCAGCTTGCTTCCAGTGTTGTCAAAAATCTGAGAAAAAGTTTTGCACGTGAGGCTCAAACCGATAATTTAAGAAAGGAGTATAATACCCAATCACCAGTTCGAATTCAGTGAAAGGCACTCAATTAAGTTCATATAATGAAGTCGTATAAATTTTATTTTGTAAACAGGGAAATGATAGTGGTCGATATTACATTATACGGCGTGTGCGAATAATTTAATTAAAAGGTAACAATATGTAATTTAATTTCTTGTGAAACTTGCCAATAATTTTATATATATATGTATAAAGTGCGTATGTTTGTATATATTGTAAAGATATAACTGGACGTACGGAAGAAAAATCAAAAATTGACTAATGAATATACATTAGTTAAAGTCAGGCCAAACTTAAATTCACAATAGTAATATCATTTCCATAAAAATTATACAATAAGATATACATAAAATATCTGCGTTAACGTAATAAAATAAATACACTTCGTACATTTTCAATAAATGTTTATTACGAATATAGTATGACCGTTATTTAAAGTTAAATGTGATATGAAGTTGTACATAAAAACATAAATTTTTTATGTTTATTGTAAATGTTACACGCGTATTTCGTATGAAAATTTAATGAATTATCTTTGATGTTCAAAATGAATAAGTATCTTAAATATGTTCAAAATTAACAAAGTTATCATAAATAACTATATATATATACATACACATATACCCTGTAAATTGTACTAAATCTCCGTTTAAGATTATTCATATGTATTTGTATACGTTGTATCTATGGTAAAGTAAACAAATCGCGAAAAAATTATCGACGCAATATTTTGTTTTTAGATTTTAATTTGGTAACGGTATCATGTTGATAATTAACCCTACGGTGCATAAAATGCCAATGTGCAACTTTATGCAATACAGTGATATATAGATCTTAAATTTTTATTAAATGTAACGTCGTGTTTTCAACTACAGGTTTAAATGCAATTCTGTATTTTTAATTACGGCGTGTTTTACGTTTGTGTAATGCATTAATATGCGCATCAAAATAGAATTTTTTGGGCTTCCGAAATATTAAAGTGGATATATGATTTCATAATTTTAGTTTTCGATTATTATACGACAGCATTTAATTAAAATAATTGAAAAAGGAATTCACACACTATAGGATTAATGCCTCTACGAACCCTTCTTCTTTTAATATCCCCTTTAAAAAACTTAACCAATGAATAACTTTTCATTGAAATTTCAAGGTTATCATCAATTTCCTTTGATTTATGCAACCTGTAAAATATATGGCCATTTAAAAGAGAGAGAGAGAGAGAAAAAACATAAAATTTACGATTTTTTTTTGTTGGCTTGGAATGCTTGAATCCTTTTAGTCAGTTTAAGTTGCTGCGATTACAATATTTCGTATTATTTAAACTTCAATATTACATTCTTTAAAAAAGTTATTTGTATAGGTGCCTGCATGGTTGGCATTTGCCAACATCGTTAGTATGTGGATAGGTAGCGAATGGTATTGCTGGACTAGTCTTTCTATAAATTGTTTCTTCTGGTTTTGGAATGCATTACAATAAAAGATGATTTATATTTTCTTTATAATCGTCTTTACAGAATCTGGATCTGTCTCAATCCAAGATGTTGATGTTTAGTTTTCTTAAGATTTTAGCTCTTTTGCAATGTCCAGTTCTGAGGCGTATAATCTGTTTTGTGTATGCGCTTTCTAAATTTTGATTAGTCTGCGTATACAACGGGTTTTTAATATGTTGGTATTTTTGAAGAATGTAGTAATATTTTCCTATATGCAAACTAGTACGTTCAAATTCCGTTTTCTGTTTTGTTATTATGTTAATTTTAATAGTAGATATATATTCTGTCCAATGGTATTTAATGTTTTCACATTTTCGATTGTAACATTCCGTGTTAATTTATCAACAAATTCATTTCCGGGGTTATACCGCTATGTACTGATATCCACTTGAATGTGATATAATCCCCATAATTTACATTTGCGTTTTTCATTTTTTATTTTGTTTTATTAACTATATTATCGCTTATTGAAATATTGGTTATTTTGTATAAAGCGCTTAGTGAATCGGTTAATGTTAGGAAATTATTGTTTTTATTTGTTGTATTGACAAATTTATCGAACGCTTGATATAGAGCATACTTATTCGTGTATATAGCACTAGAGCAGATTTTTGTCCCGATGTTAATTGACCCATCAGTGAAAATCTGTTCGTAAGTCTGGTATTTATTTTCTATGAAGTTTTGTAATATGCTTTCGTTACACTTCAGATAGACAGGTTCAAATTCAGACGTTATTAAATCTATATCAGTATTTTATATTTGATTATATTAAATAGGTTTATATCGATTAATCGACGCCTGCTGTCGATTAGCACTGGTGTACTTTTGTTCATCCGGTAATTATTATTAACGAGTTTGGTTAATCGTAATAGTCTGTTGTTAAGTGGATGGCGTACATTTGTTTTAGTTATAAATTCTGTTCGTACATCGATTACGCATTCTTCAGTTTCATAATGCAATGTGTGAATAGGAGTTGTTTTGAAGGCTCCGGTTATTAATCGTAGTGGTGTGTTTTATATTATTTGTGTTTTACGTTTTCGATATTAGCGGACGATATTGTTATGGCAGCATAATCTTTATGTGATCTAACTAAGGCTGTATATATTAGTGTTTTTTTTTGGGGGGGTGACATACCATTCGGCATTCGTAATTAAGTCATTTTCGCATTTTGTTTGTATGTTCTTTATCTCAGTAGATAAAGTAGATCTACTGTCAAATGTAATTCCCAAATATTTGCTTTCGTCGGTGAATTTGATACTTTCCCATATAGTTTTATTAATGGATTAGATAATATCCGATGTCGTGTATATATTGTGCCTTTAGTCTTTTCTAGCGATAAGTTCTAACTTGTTTGTAATGTTTCGGAATTGTTCAATTTTATTCATGAGGTTATTTATAGCTGCATGAAAGTTTGTGTTTATTGAGTATATTACTACGTCAGCATACTGCAGTATTTCTACAATTCCGTTAATAAATTTCTTTATTGTATAGTGTATATAATACAGGTGAGAGTACTGCTCCTAGTGGGGTTTCTCTGTCGCTGCGGACCGTCTTATAGCTGATTTTGAAACTTTACCGTCAGTCGGCCGTTAGTTAAATATGTACATATTCATTTCACGATATTGTCAGATACACCTAAATTTCTCATAATTTCTGTCAGTTTAGTTAAGTTGACCGAATCATGTGCTACTTTAATGTCAATAAATATCGCAATCATATAATGGTTATTAGAATACGTTATTTGTATATCCGTGTTAAATATACTGATAGGGTCCTTAGTGCTATATCGTTTCCAAAACCCATATTGAGTTTTAAATAGTAGTTCAAATTTGTTTAAATGACATGCTAATACCAATACACGTTAGTAATATTATTATAGGTCAGTATTTCTTCTTATCCGGTTTTAAGATAGGGCAAATTATATGCCGTTTCTATTCTTTTGGTATATATGCATGCTCTAGCGAGTTATTATAAAATTTTATTAACAATTGTTTAGTTTCAGTTGGTAATTCTCGAATTGCTCTATAAGTAATTCTATCTACTGTAGCAATATTTTTGTTATGCCTCAAGTTGTATTCTAACTCGTTATATGATATGGGAATTTTGAAAAATTCATCGTCATGTTGATTTGTTTTTGGAACATTAGTTTCATTATTTTTCATATATTCGTATTGCCTTTATCCAAGGTTTTATCCAGGATGTATCGATGTTTTTATTTTGATCGATGGATATAGCGCTACGTATTTCTTTTAGTTTTGCGGTAAATAGTCACCATAGGGTCCTCGTGAATACTTACCGTATAATTTAGTGCAACATTAGCCGTACATAATATTAAATCTGTATTGGAATTTTGGTGTTCGCCTCTCTATACGTGTACATTTATTAAGATTCATTCTCTACTAAGAAAATGTAAAAAAGCGCTGATAATATAAAATTTAAATATTTGCTCTGTATATTTCATCAAGATTATGTGTAAAATATATTCGGTAATAAATAACAGAATTTTATAGGATACGCGTATTATTTCTATATGTCTACATTATACTTTACCACACACGCGCTCGCATTCCTATAAATTAATAAATTTAATATGAAATATGAAACGTTTCGAATTTTTTTATACATTTGGCGGTTGATCGTACACGTTTCCAATCCATATATCAGTATGCTCCATACGTATATGATTTAAGTTCTAAGTTTATACTTTTAAATTTCTTGACGTCAGTAAAGATATACAAATGAATGGAAAAAGATTAAGTAAATTTGTATAGATACCTGCAGAGCATAATTACTCTAGATGGAAGAATTGACAAAGAAATATCGACTAGAATTAGTTTAGCAAAAATGGCTTTCAATGTAATATTATAATGTCATTATTTACTAAATCTTTGGAAATATGATTATATATATATATATATATATATATATATATATATATATGTGTGTGTGTGTGTATATGTATACATATTTTTGTTTGAGGGGGTTAGCTTATCAGAAAATTAACGTAAAATTTTACATGGAGATCCCATCTTTGATACTATTTTTTTTTTTTAACTTATACCTCCTCCAGTCCTTTAAAATTTTGTTTTTCTTACAATTACAAAATTTACAAATCTATTACAAACTGTTAGAACTAAAGGGATCTTGTTGAAAAATGAAATAAGGTTAGTTAATAATAATGAAACATTTACGCCGAAATGTAAACTACGTTATGCAATCGCGTTAGTGTATAAATATTCGTAGAATTTTTGGTTTTGTTATTTTAAACATATATGTACGTACGTATTAATATGTAAACATAATCTTACATCACATTTATTGACACACTAAAATGTGGAATAACAATATTTTATTTCAAGGATCGAGATATATATATATGATATGAGTATATATCGGTCCTTGAAGTAAGATTGTTTGATTTTGCATTTTCCTGTGTCGGGAAATGTGATGTAAGATTATGTTTATATATTTTATATATACATGTAAGTACATCTGTGGTTAAAACAACAAACAAATAACATTATTTAGAATAAATAAACCTTTTTTTTTTTTTTTAAACATCACACCGGCTTTAATTATAAACAACGGTGATCACATAAATAGAAAATTTGTGTTAATCTAATGACTGCGCAGTTAGACACTAGACTATGTGAAAAGAAAAAGAATAACTTGATGAGAATGGAATATACGTAGAAATAGTATAGGAATGATCGAATACAATGATTGAAAAAAAAAACAGGCACGTTATCTTTTGATTAAGGACGAAATTCAAATTTGTTAAGTAATCGGAATTGCATACCGACGCCACTTCCTTCGCAGACGCCTTAGGGGATTGTCTAAAAGACTGTCTAAGTACATTCTGCGGACGTCAGGATTACTGTTGACTTTGAACTTAAATATCTTATACTGCACGACGTGTGTATCGCTGCCACACGAAATCTTGAGACCATTATGCAGTGTCAAATTAGAAATATAAGGCGGAGCAAACGTAATAGTACGGAGTATCTTAGATTCTTCGATGATTACTTTTGCAAGTATTAACGTAACGATTTCGCGTTACTAATGATGGCTCTTTTAATGTGTGCGACATGTCGTCATGTAAGCCTTATCCGTGTACATGCCAAGACAACGTATTGATTTTTTTTAGAAATTTCTACTTTGTCAACCCCAATGAAAATAAAATTCTTACAGCCGAATTTTTTTTATTTGTAAATATGATATGTTGGCACTTATTGGGATTAAACAGCAAACACCAACTAATTAATTTATCGTTATTCAGCTACGCAAGAATCTTATCTACACCATCTTAAAGTAAGAATTGGAATAACGCGAACTAGCTACTAAAGCGGTATTATCAGCGTAACTTTAAAAAGATTTCCTTGCATGTATAGATCGCTTAAATCGTCGATATAAATTAAAAATAAATACGATTCTATTGCACTTTTTTTAGGCGGGCTGAAACGTTGGCTGGTTAATAATAATTAAGTTCAATTTATTTTTCACCAATAAATTTACATTAGAACAAAATAACGTATTATCGTATAAAATAATAATACGAACGCCTAATTAACATAATTTAAATGTATAATACAATTAGGTTTATTATCGAACGCGGAATTCGTATTTAAATGAACCTTATTTTATAAATAAAACACAGCTGTTCATCTTAAAATTATAATTAATGTATCGGTCATCAAGCCAGTTATGCTTCTGCGCGTGTACCAAATTCACAAAAGATCTGTATAATATGTAACCGACTACGTTAATTAAAATGTTACTAATAAAAACTATAAATACACTCGCATCGTATGCGTACCATGACAAACACATTCATCACGTACGGCTTAAAAATAATAATCATTATTATCATTATTATAAAAAAACGTTCACTTCTTTCTAGAACCATTGTCATATTTATCTAATGAATCGGTACAGTCTGATATTTCCCGGAAATACTGAAACTAGGAATACTGTTTATAAAAGTGAAGATAAAAACTATGATATAAGAAATTATAGACCAATAATTTTGCATATTATCAACTATTTCTAAGATTTTTGAAAAGTGTATGAAAATTATTACGTTTAAATACTTTAATTAAAAAATTATACTTCTTTAGTAAAAATTAGTATGGTTTTCTTCAACGAAAACGCACGGACGAAGCCTTATTAATCCTATATAAGCGAAGATTTGGAGGAAGGATGATTTCAGTATATTTTGACATTCGTAAGGCTTTTGATACGATAAATCATACTCTTTTATTAAAAAAAAAAAAATTATATAATTGCGGATTTAGAGAAAGCGTGCTCAGCTCATTTAAAACCTATTTATATAATAGGACATATGTGTTGCAAACTACCGGAGCACCTTAATGTAGCCTGCTTGACCCATTCTTATTTTTAATTTAAGTAAACGGTTCATGTAATTTATCTGTTAATGATCAACTATTTAGCTATGCAGATTATACTGCGCCGGTAGTTGATTCTCGTTACCCAACTTTACTTCAGACGTTAGCCCAAAAAGATGTTAATCTTATTTTTTTTTTTTTTCATACCGACTCTTAGGTCATTAACTCAATGGATAATAATACTATTCTCTGTTTGAGTAACGGCACATCCCAATAGATGAAGCCGCTTGCTTATATATTCTTAGTTGTTACACAACTTTACTTACTTATTATTATTATCATTATCGTTATTATTAAATTATAAGTGCATCTCGGCATTGTTTCTTTTTTTTAGTCTTCTGAACGAATTATCAGGAAGTCCAGTGGTAGACATGCGCGATATTAATGGGTTCAAATTTTTGTTGAATGCACTATGCATTTTGTTGTACCGCTGCTTATATACCGCGACCACCGTAGGGATATCCAGATCATTGTGAATTATACTGTTGCGAACATAGTATGGCACATCGGTCATTATCCTCAGTATGTTCGATTGAAGCGACTGTATTTTTTCAAGATGCGTTTTAACAGCTGATCCATATAGTTCTAGGCCGTATGTCCAAATAGGAGTTATAATGGTTTTGTACAGCGTAACTTTGTTTGCGAGACTCAGCTTAGGTTTTTGTTCTCATCAGTAGATATAATTGCCTTAATAGTAATTTTAGTTTTTCCCTGGTATTGATTACATGTAAGTTCCATGTTAGGCGCCTGTCGATTGTTATTTCAAGGTATTTTACCGCCTGTACTTGCGATATTGCACAATTACTATAATTTACTGGGGGGCATGTTTCTCGTTTAGTTGTAAATGTGATGTGCGATGATTTCTGATCATTAATTATTCTCCATTTAAGGGCCCATTTCTGAAGTAATGATAAATGGTGTTGAATAAATCTTGACGCTTCATAAGGATCAACATGACCAGCTAGTATTGCAATGTCATCTCTGCAAATGTAGCTTGCAAGGTAAACATTGTGGTTGGTATGTCGGCCGTGTATATATTATAGTGAATTGGGCCGAGAACACTACCTTGAGGTACTGACGCTAATATCCGCCGTTGGCTCGACATAACGCCATTTATTTTAACTCGAAAAGATCTATCACTTAAGTAAGATCTCAAAAGATAATTCATTTCAATAGGAAAAATTTTTCGTATTTTGTATAGCAAACCATCGTGCCAAACGCGGTCAAATGCTTTGGCTACATCAAGGAATACTGCTGAGCAGAACATTCCACGCTGTAATACAGACTCAATTGCGTCAACGATTCTACGGCATTGATGGGTAGCCGAATATTTTGGTCTAAATCCGAACTGATGGTTTGAAACATATGAATTTGTCATACTATGAAGAAGCGGTTGAATTATTTTTTCAAATATTCTTTAAAATGTATTCAACAAACTTATTGGCCTATAGGACGAAACATCTGTAATTGGCTTCCCGTGTTTGTGGACAAGTATAATTATCGATTTTTTCCATCTGCTTGGAAAGTACGATAGCCGTAACATAGAATTGTATATGTATAAGAGTAACAGATGTACCTTTTTTGGTAGATGTTTCGAGATATTATTCGTAATTCCGTCTTCACCTGGGACCTTATTGTTTTTTAAACCTTGGATACATACACGTAGCTTGTTTAGTGTAATATATATGTATAGTTCCGACAGTAATAAATGATACTGCTATTTCGTTGTATAACTTTCTCTGTGTGTTGTTGGTTCTCTATGCTGCTGGGTTGAAATATGTTTTCAAGGTAGTCAGCAAATTAGCCTTTTCCTCATCAGTTTTAGCCCAGGTTGTATTGGATCTCCTAATATGATGGGATGAATCACATTTCTTTGTTAAAATTTTCGTTGCTTTCCAAATTGAACTGTCAGCATTGTTTAGTGTTGATAGGTAATGATTAAAACGATTATTATTGTAATGTACAATTGCTTCTTTTAATTGTTTGCAAAGTGTCCTGTATATTTGATAATTAGACGGATACCTGTGACGCTGCCAATTTTTGCGCGCTTTTCTTCTTTCGTTGATTAATTTACGTATCTCAATAGGTAATATATTGCAATTATCGTCAGTCAGCTTTGCAGGCCGCGTTGATTTTTTACAGCAATTCTGAATAATATCTGTTATATAATCGACAGCTGTATCAACATCAAGCGGCGATTTTAATTTTATATTTAAGTCCACTTGTTTTTCTATTATACTTTCAAATTTATTCCAATTGGTAGATTGGTTTGTTAACCGATTGTCTATTCTACTGTATAGTGGAATTGTGTCTACAATTTGCAATACCGGTACGTGATCGGATGACAAGTCTGTAATAGTGGAACGGTTTTTGTGTAAATTCTTAATTCCTTTGGTGAAATAAAAATCCAATACATCGGGTAGCCGTTTTGCATGCTTTGACCAGTATGTAGGTTTGAATGGGGAAACAACATCAAGACGTAGTTTCCTATTGAGAAGTAAGAGTTGCTCTCCGCGTTTATTTGGAACTCTCGAACCCAATGAGGGTGTTTTGCGTTGTAATCACCTCCACATATAAATTTGCTGCCTCGGTGATCGAATAGTTTTATAAATTCATCATTAGGTATGTAATACTTCGGATGGCAATAAACTGATGTAATAATTAATTCCTAGTTTGTCAAATATTTTTATTTTTACCGCGACAGCTTGATAAGCCTCTGTTTGGCATGTAAAGTATAGATGATGATATACGTTCTTTTTAATAAGTACAGCAACACCTCCCATTGGTGTACCAGAGGGGTGAGTTCCATGGTAACATTTATAGCTAGATAAATCAAAACTCGCGGGATCAATGATATGAGTTTCCGTTAGCAAAACAATATCAATTAGTTTTGTTTGTAAGAAACACTGGAGTTCATTTTTCTTTTGTTGAACTCCATTAGCGTTCCATAATACTATGGCTAGTGAATTTGTGCTTATCTTGTTTGAGTTCATAATAATTTGTCCATTAATTTAGTGAACATGGATATTAATGGTGATAATAAGTTGCGAAACTCAGAAATGAATTTAATGTTTCACTAATCCCTCGATGTTCATTTATATGTTGTGGAACATTGCCATTATATACTGCAGTTGGTATAGGCTGAGAAAAAGGAGTGTATTGTTGAGCAGCGTTTGAATATGAATTTGAATTTGACGATATTGCCTTACGTATATGTGGAAACTCGTTTGTATTTCCCAGGTCAACTGACGAGGCTTTCAAGTTTTTATTTATAATATTAAATGCAGAAAAATCACTTGCTGGTTAACAGCGGTAAAATAAAGTACGTAATCTATTCGAACAAAGATTCAGTAAACTGGGATTATTTCGAATTATATTTAGGAAAAAACACTAAATTAGATACGATTAGCGAAATTAAATATCTAGGAGTACAGTTTGATCGTAAATTAACCTGACGGGAACATGCGCTCTGTCTATAAAAAAAAAAACCTGTAAAAAGTTGAATTATTTGTTCTACTATTTAAGGTAGTTCTCTTCAGTTCATATAAGACGTTTGTACTTTTATCTACCCGTGCTGTCATATGGGATATTCCATTGGTGTGGTATGGTTAAATACCACATTGAATCCATGAAAGTTCTTCAACGTGGTATACTAATGATATTTGTTCAAAAGCAACTGCCATTTACTGTTGTTCAGTTGTATAGATTACAGTTACGTGCTGAACAACAGGACAAGATTAGAAGGTACGGAAAAAGCAAAAATTCCATGTATAAATAAATCACGAATAAGAAGACAGGGTTTTTTGGCTCAATCGAATATAATTCCCTACCCGGAGGAATTTAAAAATGATTTAACGAATTATAAACGACGTCGTAGGAAATTGTTAATAACATTCAGCTTTCATGATTGTGTCTTATTTTAACACATTAGGGAAATTCTGTCCGTCTGTATTACATTATTAATTCTAAAATAACTTGTATCAAACGTACGCTTGAACATTTCTCTTCTTGCATAGTTAGTGTTGTTATATTTTGCGAATTGTAATTTATTTATTATTATTATATATATATATATATATATATATATCGATCACGATGCGCTTATATCAATTCACTGCTGTATGTAATTTTCTTGCCGTCTGTAGCGATCACGGGCCTCATTTATCCATTCTACATCGGCTGATCTCTGTATATTGTCCTGTCATCTGGACGACCGCGACTTCTATGTCCTTCTCTTAGAAGCCATTCTGTTATTCGTTTCGTCCCCTGTCATCGTTTCTTCTTGCTACATGGCCTTTCCAATTCTATTTTAACTGCGTTACACGTTCGACTACATACGACAATTTAGTCTGCTGTCTTATCCACGTATTGGCTTTCTGGTCTGATATCTGAATGGCCAGTATTACTCATTCGTGGGTTCTCTGTATCATTGCAAGCTTCTTCACTACATACTTCGTTAAGTTCCATATTTCCGCTGTATAAGTAAGCACCGGAAGGATGCACTGTTCGTATACTTTCTTTTTTAAGCGGTCGGGTATATCTTTATTTTTGAGGACAGTACTCAACTTTTCAAAAGTAATCCATGAGAGATGCGTTCGTCTTTTAATTTCCTTACGCATTGCTTCCTTCTCTACGGTAATAATTTGACCTAGGTATATACATTAACTTACCTATTCCAGTATCTGGTCATCTAGTTTTATTTGTAACTTTTGAGGTGTATTTGTCATGATCTTCGTTTTATTCATATTTATCGTTAATCTTGCTTTTTGGAACAGTTGCAAGATCAGTTATTATTTCCTGTAGGATACCAACATTATTACTAATCAACACAGTGTCGTCGGCAAAACGATAATTTTTTCCCATCAATATTCACATCTTTAGACTTTCAAGACAAGTTTTTGAACATACGTTCTAAGGCTGCTATAAATAACCGGAGATATTATATCTCCTTACGCTTGTTTGTTTTTTCCACCAGCTGTATAATTGTAAATATTTTTTATTATGTTGATGTATTCATCATCTACACCATTTTCATCAAGCTCTTTCAGCACTGTCCATGTTTCTACAGTATCAAATGCTTTATAATAATCGATGAACGCCATGTGTAGTTTCGTGTTGTATTCTTTGCACTTAGAGATTAAAATCCTCATAGTGTGAATGTAATCATGCCGTGCTGAAACTGGATCTGAAACACAAACACGCCTGCTCACATCGTTGGCAGTAATCTATTTGTTTCGTCAGTCGTTTTGCAATAATACTTATATAGAGCTTGTAAATATGTGATAATACGCTAATTCGCGTGTAATTTTCTAGGTTAGCTGCATCACCTTTTTTGTGTATTGGGATGACATATGCTTCTTTTCATCATCACGGGATAAAGTTCTCTTTTAAATATTTGTTAAACAGGTATTTCCTCGTTTCCTTCTTTAATCATTTCTGGAATTATACCATCCGGCCTGCTAGCTTTGTTATTTTCATTTTCTTCGAAGCCTAGAAGATTTCACTTGTTGATATATCCGGTAGGTTCCTTATCCTATCTTTTATTGCAGGTTTAACTTTTGTGTCATAGAGATCTACATAGAATCTTCCTACTTCTTTGGATAGTTCAGTTTTATCTGTAGGGATATCTAAGTCGCGATTTTTCAATTAAGCAGCTTACTTTCCATTGACAATGATTTCTTGAATACTTTAGGCTCTCTGTTATGCTCAATTATTTCACGAATTTTCTTTGTATTATATATTGACGTATATCAGTTCTTAATTTTTTTCTAATTAATTTATTCAATTCTGCCCACTCGGTTTGTTTGTTATCTTTATCCACTTTTAGTTTTCCTCTTCGTGCCACTAAATCTTTTGTCGCATCACTTATTTCATTATTTACCTTTTTTTCACGTGGTGCAACTTTAACCGCAGCTTCTTTCATAATTTTAGTAATCAGTTCAGATTGTTTATTTATTTCCGGTGCTTTGATTTCTTCGGATATCTTTTTGTTCTTGATATTTGATGTGTGTGTGTGTATATATCTTTCTGTTATGTATTATAATATGAATGTTCTTGTATCGTATGTTGTTCAATTACTTTTTATATGAATTTATTAAGTAACTTATTGAACATTGTCTTTATATAATGAACCTTATTCGTAGTTTTTCTTCAATAATGCACTACTTTCATCGTATTCATATCATCTTCGTCTTCAGCCTACATCAGACCACTGCTGGACCGTAGGCTTTCTCCAATTGTTTCCAATTATTACGATCCTGATCTATACTCATTGTAATATAAAAATATTGTATTACGCGTAGATGGGGTTTCAAGTGTATATGTATATGAATGTGTGCGATGACATTGTGAACGTGAGTGAACAAAATATTTTATTTTGCCATTGGCGCTATATATATATATATATATATATATAAATGTCGTGGTGGCGTAGTTGCTACAGTTTTCGACTCTCAACTTGACGGTTGGGGGTTCGAAACCAACACGCAGCATAGAAAGTTTTCATCATTATTTAATTATTAATTATCACGGAGAAGGCAAGTGGCATACCACTCCGTATAACATCATATGCACGCGCATCTGCGTTGCATATAAATAGTATCTTGAATGCTAGCTAATTTTATATGTAAAAATAAATGTACAATAGCTAGTCACCACGTTCGTCAACGAACAATACGACGATGATGATATATATATATATATATATATATATATATATATATATATATATATATATATATATATATATATATACGTTTTATTTTATGTATCTAAATTACTAATTACTATTATTATTATTTCGTTTGTATGTAACAGGGGAAATGTCTTATAATAACGTGAAAGAAATTTGAATTATTATTATTATTATGATGAGTATTATTATTTTTCGTCTGGATCAAAATTATTAATACGTCTCTATTGTTTACTAATATCCACTTTGGTCGAAGGTGGTCTCATCGGCGTATTTTGTTATTATTTTATTATCGTAAATTAAAAACTGTTTAATTTATAACGTTTGTCGTCGTGTAAATTTGAACCAGTTTAGCTTAATTTCAATTTTATAATAATAAGAATCATTTTTATTTTCATTGATTTCATTCAACTTTTTTCTTTTACGAATTTATACGATGTATTTATTAATTACGTACACCTAAGTATATCATACGTACTTATTATTGTTTATTCGAGTCTTTAAGTGAATTTGTCTGGCCCATTCTACTGTAAGAAAAAAATGTTTTAGTTATAATTTATATTTCAAATAGCGCCCGTTTATTCTTTATACGATTCCGACTAATTTTAATTTACATCTATTATTCATAATATTCGAGTCTTGAATTTGTCTTACGCATTGTACGGTAAGAAAAATGTTTTCCCGATTCTATGAAAATTCGCCATTATAATACACAAAAACGTGGGAATCCTTCTGAAGATATAACGTCATACAGGTCAATAAGTTTGTTCCCAGGTTTCTCGTTTGAAAAATTATTATTGAAAAGAATATAAAATTATACCGGGTTAACAATTTCGATTTAGGGAGCAACATAGCACCGTGAAACAAATACATAGAATAGTTGATGTAATAAATCAAAGTTTCGAAGGAAAAAAGTTTTGTACAGCAATATTTTTATACATCGAATAAGCGTTTGATAAAGCGCCTCACAATGGGTTACTATTTAACGTAAAACAGCTCGCGAAGAAAGATGTTTTCGGGGAAATTTTTAATGGTTCATACTGTAGCATTCGTTCTATCAACTAATAATTTCCGCAGAGCCGTGTTGTTGAACCTGTGCTATATCACACACGATTTTCCGCTCAAGGCATATACAACAACGGCGATATTTGCAGACGACACTGGGATACTATCCACTCATCTTTGTGAACAGCATTGGAAAACTTGCAGGATCATATAGACTGGAAAAATGGTATAAATCCTGAAGAATTACAATCAACGAATCGGAGTGAACACAACTTATTACTCGGAAGAAAGTGCACAGTTATCCGGTATTATAAAAAAAAAAAAAAACGATTCCTACCTCGAATAGCGTTAAATACCTCGACTTACACCTCGATAAAAGATGAACTTGGAGAAAGCATGTAGATGATAAACGAAAATAGATTAATATGAAATTTCGAAAAATGTATCGGTTATTTGGAAAAAATTCACCACTATCCTTGGAAAACAAGGTACTACTTTATAAAACAATGTTGAAGCCTACATGGCCCTGTGGAATTCCACTCTGCGGAATCGCAAGAAAATCTCGTATAGCGATCATCCAAAGAGCCCAATCGAAAATACTACTCGATAGTCGGTGCACCAGCGGTACGTACACAATGACGAAGAAATAGTACCGATGGTTAAAGAAGAAATAGAAGCAGTCAGCTTACGATATATAGAACGACTACAAAATCATCAGTTGGCGCATAGATTTATCAAAGACGGTTTTAGACGATTAAAACGATCGAGTATGATTAACTCAGCAAATATTGTATCAACAACAAGGAATGACGACCATTGGGAAGCATTCCATTAATTAATATGTAAATTGATTTCATTAACACTGCCGCTGACAGATTGTGTGCAAAAATTTATATAATATAATAATAAATAAAAGAAAAAATTATATTTCAAATAGCGCCCGTTTAATCTTTATTCCGACTAATTTTAATTTATATTTCGCGAGCACCATTTGTAATTTTTGAAGTGAAATTTCTATTGGAGCGATAAAGTCTTATTAAACACATAGGCATATTCTCACAGTGCTCTCTTTCCCACATACTGTCATATACTCAGTTTGCAAACCGGTACAAAAATTATGCGCGCATACTATCTGTTAT
This sequence comes from Coronaproctus castanopsis, assembly GCA_032883995.1. Lineage (NCBI taxonomy): Eukaryota > Metazoa > Arthropoda > Insecta > Hemiptera > Monophlebidae > Coronaproctus > Coronaproctus castanopsis. Next base: position 33,834,909 of record CM065054.1, on the reverse strand, counting down.
TTCGTTCAAATCTTCGCTGTACAAAGGATGTATGTGCGATGTAGATTTTAGAACGAAAGCATTTGAGTCGTCTCAAATTAATAGCGGACTGTGCGTTTTCTTTGTCTGTGAAATTTCTTACGAAATCTCGTGAGTTTATTAAAACGTTAACTTTTTACGGTCCGAGGCAATTTTTTATTTTTATTTTTTTTTTACTTTTCATTGTTATCTTTCCGAAATATATCTCGATCGATCAATTAATCGATTATTATTATTGTTTCAGTTTACGAACGTTCGCGCACTTTAGAAGAGTACACACACACACCGTTGAAGAAATGACACGCTTTCGTTAAAGCGCCGAGAAGAATATCGTTTGGGGTTTTTTTTTTGTTTCTTGGAATATTATACTTTTTAAACACAATGACTACTATGCCGTCTAATTTAGACGAATTTTTACCGGTCTTATCGACGACCGATACGAAGATAAAATTATCTATCGGTACGAAATTACACGCATATTTACGGGATCCGACTAATTCGATCGAATGTTCGGATATCGGTCGTTTTATCGATTCGTTGGTAATTTGGTTACAAAGCAGTAATTATAAAGTAGCGCAAAATAGTTTGGAAATATTGACGGAATTAGTATTACGCATGAAAAACGATTTTCAAACTTATTTACCGTCCGTATTATCGTACATAGTCGATAAATTAGGCGATAGTAAAGAAACGATACGTGAAAAATCGTTCGTTTTATTGAAGAAACTGATCGAATACGATGTAACGTCGGCGCAACAGTTATTCGATCGTATCAGTAACGGCGCGTTTCAACATAAAAACAGTAACGTACGCGAACAGATTATGGTTTTTTTAACGTGTCTATTAGACGAATACGGTTCGCAAATTTTACACGTATCGAAACTCGTACCGTCTATCGTACGTTTATTAAGCGATCCGAATGCGTCCGTTAGATCGACCGCGTTTCAAACGTTAGTCAACATTTATAAACACGTGGGCGATCGTTTAAGATTAGATTTACAACGGAAGTATTCCATACCGCAAAATAAATTACCGTTATTAATGCAAGCTTTCGACGATCTAGCTAATAATAAATCGGAATACGACCGAGGTTCGAATTTAAAATCGTCCGACGATCTATACTATCCGACGTTGCAACCGCAGAATATTATTAATAATAATAATAATAATAAAGACGATCAAACGACCGTAGACGGAGTTATTAATAAAACGATTCGTACGAATAACGATATATTACCGCCGTTATGCCCTAGTTTAGTAACACCGCCGATGTTCAAAACGACGTCGTCATCCACGCGAAAATTAATATCGTCGTCCGCTAGTAATAATAATAATAATAATAATAATAATAATAATACTAATAATACTAATAGTCATCATCATACCGGCGGTATGGACGAAGAAATTTTCGCGGCCGCTTTTGAAGACGTACCGTCTATGCGTATTTACGGCGGAAAAGAAGTGGAAGAATTTCTAAAGAAAACTTGCACCGTCATCGATAACGTTAATTCGGATTGGAGTAAACGCGTCGAATTATTAAAATCGATCCGTTCGTTAATATTAGCCGGCGCTACGAATTACGACGAATTTCATCTTAATTTTCATTTATTATTGCCGGCTTTTCATTCGGCCATTAAAGATTTACGCTCGCAAGTAGTCCGAGAAGCTTGCATCACTATAGCGTTTTTATCGAAAAATTTAACGACCGCTAGCGGCGGTAAATTCGATCATTTCGCCGAATCGTTATTGATGAATTTAATTCAATTAATACAAAATTCGGCCAAAATAATGGCGTCGTCCGGTTTAGTTTGTATTCATTTCATCTTGAAGTATACGCATAACGCGCGTTTAATACCGATTATCGATACGAATATGAAATCGAAATCGAAAGATATACGTCGAGCTTGTTCGGAATTTATTTACGTGATTCTTCGTTCTTGGAACGTATCGATTATCGAACGACATATGTCGTTAGTTCAGGACGTGATTAAACGCGGAGTGGCTGACGCCGATCAAGAGGCTAGAACTTATTCGCGTAAATCGTACTGGTTATTTTCCGAACATTTCCCGGACAAAGCCGAACAGTTACTTAATTCGTTAGACGGTTCCTATAGGAAACTTTTAACTTCTTACGGTTTATCATCATCATCATCATCATCTGCTACCGGCGATCATCAATCCTATCACGATAAACAGCAACAACAACATTCCGTTACGAAGAAAGCGATAACGCCGTTAATTAATCGTAATAATAACGATTTTACATCTTCTTGCGTTAAAGTTAAACCGTCGCCTCGTTCGAGTAGCGCGGTCGATTTACAAGCGGCTAAACGAGCTAAAGTAAGAGCTCAATACGCGGCTTTAGCTAGAAATAAAATCGCCGCTTTACCTAAATCGGCTGTTAACGTAAAAAGATCGGTAACGCCTTCGAAAGATCAAACGTTAGAAAGAGCCGCACGTACTAGAAATCGTATGTCTATATCGCAACCTACCAGCCGATCTAGTTCGCCTTCGTCGAAATTCAGCTATAATACCAATACTAACATCTACGGAACCTCTAATAATACGAATTATCATCATCATCATCATCATCATCATAATATTAGCAGTAGTACTAGTAATAATAATAGTCCGTTATGTTCGACTTTAAATCGTTCGCAACGTTGTTTACAAACGCCGAAAAGTCGTTCGACTAATACCAGTCGCGAACCTAGTCCAAATCGTTTTCATACGTCCTCCTCTTTAAAAGGTAACAGTCCTAGTCGAATACCGACTCAGCCGATTTATAAACCGGTTATAGCTCAAAAAATTTTACAACAAAGTCAAGAAGCCGAATCGGCACTAGCCGACGCTTTAGGTCATCCGACGATCAATAATAATTGGTTGTTGACGAACGTCGATTTTAATAATAGTAATAATAAATTAAATTTTCGTCGCCTATTTCGTTCGTTAGAAGATCATAGCGACGAAAGTGAAACGTCCAGCATTTGTTCGGATCATTCGTTCGATTTTCCGCGTAATAATAGTAAATCGTTCGATTCACATTCGTGGAGTAACGATTCGACTCATACGACTCATTGGTTACAACAACAACAACAACAACAACAACATTGTTCGAATTCGCCGTTCGATTGGAAATCGTCCACGAAAATCGTTAACGATATCGTCGCTTTATGTAAAAGCGGTTATTGGAACGAACGTAAAGAAGGTTTAATAGCGATGCAATATTATTTAGATAGCGGTTGTACGATCGAACCGAACGATTTAAAAACGGCCATGGAGGTATTTATTAAAATTTTCAACGATCCTCATACTAAAGTATTCGGTTTATATTTAGACGCTTTGAATAAATTAATCGTCAGCCATCATAATAATTTGCATTTTTGTTTACGTCTTCTATTGACTAGATTATTAAATAAATTAGGTACCGATTTATTAAGTTCGGTACAGTCGAAAATTATGAAAACTTTACACACGGTTTTAGTTACGTTTCCGGCCGATCTACAGATGCGTTCGATTTTTCAATTTTTAGTCGATCCGACTCAAACGCCTAATGCTCAAGTAAAAATCGCCGCTTTAAATTACATCGCTAAATTAACCTACATGACCGATCCGAGTTTAGTGTTTAGTAGTAGCAATAATAATAATAATACTAATAATAATAATAATAATAATAACGGTAACGATTATTCCGTTACTAATACGAATAAAAAAGATCACGCCGATTTAGCGTTTATGAAAATCGTCGACTGGATCGTCGGCGGCGATGACGGTATTAAATCTAGAGCGGACGTGCGTAAAGCGGCCGAAGATTGTATAATAGCGTTGTTCAATTTAAATACGCCGGAAGTAACGTTTAAATTTAGCGCGTTATCGTACGAAAAACAGCAAAAAATTACCGATTTAATTAAAACTAAATTAAATACCGCCGATAACGATACGGCGAATTATTGCCGATTCGAAAACGATATTAATAACGCCGGTTCTAATTGGTTATCGTCTCCGTCGTCTTTTACTAGTAAAAAACCCGTTCGAAATGGTTCGATTACTTCTCACCATTTATCGTCGTTATCATCGTCCGCCGACGTCGATAATAAGCTAATACTCGACGATAATCGTTCATTATGCGTCGTCGATTCTTCATCGGAAGCCGGTGATAATTGTATTAATAATCATAATAATAATATTAATAATATAGACGCGTCTTTGAAAAAATTAACGTTAGCCATACGAGATACGTTATCGTTGGATGTCGATAGTAGTAACGATGGTAGTTTATCTAAATTTAATTCATCAAACGGAACCGTCCTAGCAACAGCCGTTGATAACAAAGGCGGACGAAATTTATCGCCTAGTAATACTAGCGCTACTACTACTACTACTACTCCTACTGTTATTAACAGTAACGCTGATAATAATAACCGCGACGAAGAAATTTTGAAGAAATTATTAGATAATCTAACTAACGAATCGATTGTCGACAACGATAATAACGATAATAATAATAATAATAATAACGACGACGATGATCATCGTAAAAAACAGAATTTCCTGACGCAATTAGAAAAAATTCTACCGGAAATAACGTCCGAAGTTATCGTTAAACATTTCCGTATGCTGTTAAGACTTATATTAGCGTTAATATCGTCGGAACAACGTGAATCGGCCGCCGTTAAAGAATCGGCTTTAAGAATTTTACAGTTATTAGTTACGCGTCAAACGATTACGTACTGTTTCAACGATTACATCGAATTAATTCTATTGAAAGTTATGAACGTCAGCCGCGATAATAATCATCGCCATACGACCAACGATAAAGATATCGGACGCGCGGTAGAAAATTGCGCCGTCGTCTTAAGTACGTATTTACCGGTCGAATATACTATGCGCGTAGTCGTACCGTTAATCACGTCCGACGATTATCCGATTAATTTATTAGCGATCAAAATGTTAACCCGTCTAGCCGAACGTTCGAAACAAATTATCGCCGATAACGTTCAACATATAATGCCGAGTTTATTGACCGCTTACGATAATAGCGATTCGTGCGTACGTAAATCGTCCGTTTTCTGTATGGTCGCGTTACACGCTCAATTAGGCGAAGATACTTTAGCGCCCTACATAAATACGTTATCGACCGCTAAAATTAAATTATTACGTCTTTACATCGACAAAGCTCAAAAAGGCTCGATAAACGTTTAATTCGTTATTATATCGAACGAATTAAATCGAATAAATTCGATCAGTGTATACGTACGCGTTCTCCCTCACAAAATAATAATAATAATAATAATAATACCTAATAATAATGAATAAAAAAAAATAGTAGTAGTAGTAATAATAATAATTAATCTTTCTATGTATTATTCCGAAACAGACGAGTGTACACGCGCGTACATAATATCACTATTACATAATATCACCGTTGCATAATACTAATTAATAGTTAATAATTAATAATTAATAGACTTCGATCGTTAGTCATTTCATTTTTTTTTTTTTTTAATTTTTAATTTTTACTTCGAGTAAAATACGCTTTTTAAATTTCGTGTATATATATATATATATATATATATATATATATATATATATATATATATATATGCGTGTGTGTGTTTTCGGCTATATTTCGTCGACACTTAATAATAATAATAATAATAATATAATATTCATATAAAAACGAATCATCTTCAACGCGTATAATTGATCATATTTATAGCTTTTTAATGCACCAGATTAGCGTTTCGTACTGATAAATTAGAATTAATTTCGCTCGGTAAGACTATTACATTTCATTAATCAAATTTATTTTAATCGTTTATTATTTTAATTTTTATCGTTTATCTGAAAATTATACGTGCCGAGCGGTATGAAAACGCTAACAGTAGTAATAATAATAATAATTATTATTATTATTTTTGTGGATATGTGTGAATAATGCCTATTTGGAACACAGATATACATACATGTATAAAAAATAATGCATGTGTGTGCATATAAATATTGATATCAAAAAGTATATATGTTGTGCTTCCTCGGTGATGAGTATTGTAAATAAAATACACGTACTATTTATACAGTATTGCAATTATTTATATATATATATATATATATATATATATATATATATATATATATATATATATATATATATATAAATAACAGTCGACTAGTTCTCGACCTAGTACCGATGATGACGTTGTAATACACAGAATCATCGGGTCTTGATCGGGAGAAAACTAGATAAAAATAATTGTAATACTCCGCGTATAAAGAGTATTTTTATTTTATTCACTTTATTTATTTATATTTGGAGTGTTTTTTTTTATGTCTTATTTATTTCTAACGCACGTTGTGATTTGTTTTTTCGAATATTCGTGTTTCTTTTTTGTATGTGTTTTTTCTTGTTCGATTTTTATTCGATTAGTTTATTTTAATCGGTTGAAAGCGAAGTTATTAAAAACTCGTTGGTACTAATTTCAAAATTGTAACGATTTTATCTCGTCGTTTTTGTCCGCTTATATTGGAAACAGTGGGGAATGAACTGCGTTATAATAATTTAAGAAATAGGTTTTAAATAATTTTTAAATACGTCCGGAGTTTTCAGGTTGTTTTTTTTTTTTTTTTTTTTTTTTGTAGAAATAGGTTAATAGTTCTACGCTACTGCCTGTTAAAATGTATTAATTACCGACCGGCTAATTTGTTTTTTATATATGGCTTTTTTTTGTCTTTATGTTTTGTTTATTTGTCCTATATGAGGAACGATGATGATAATGATATAATGATCAAACCGCCTTAACTTCGAAGTATAAATAATAAAGATTGCATTAAATAATATAAACGTTGTTCGTTATTAATACGATGTTATTATTCGGTTTATTATTATTTTCAATTATATTTACCGAATTTTTATATATATAATATACGAGTCGAATAAAAATTCATAAAATCTTACGATAGAAATTGCGTAAGAATAATAAAGGTCAAAGTTAATTTTTGGATAAACCATCGTGCTGCGATTAAGGTTTTGCGCATTTATAATAAAAAAAAAAAAAAATATTTTTATAAACGAAAAAAAAAAAATTGAAAACATTTATTTCGAAAAGGTAACGCCAAGATTTAACATTAACCGCGTTTAACAACTGAATTATGTTAGTTCATTCCGTTATAAACTTCTGAAAAAAAAAAAAAAAAGACACATTTTGTTAAATTTGAAGATTGTGGAATGCAGTGATTTTTTTTTTAAATAAACAACAAAAAAGAAGTTAAAATCATTCAAATTTTTTTCTTTATTAAAAATCACATTATAAAAAGATAAAAATATAAAATGAAAAAATATTAATTTAAGCTTACAATTCACAAAAATTAGCAAAATGAAAAACTATATTAATATAACAATCTGACAGTGAATACGGTAAAGAACACAATCAACTATCAGTTTTACATAGCAATAGCCAGTAAAATAAATAATTGAAAAAACAGTTGTCCAATATAAAATTTATTATAGCCATAAAAATAATAAAAAAATTGTTGAACAACATACAATTTATAAATAATTAAAAAAAAAAAAAAAAACAATAGCCAGTAGAATAAAATAATAAAAAATTAAAAAGTAATAAATAGTTGATATAAATACGAAATTTACAATACACTTCTTAGAATTAATTCTTCATCACAATTTATGATTGAATTTAATAAATTACTCTTTCTTTTATTACTTACATTTTTTCTAGTAGTTTTCTTTTTTTTTTTTAAATGTTTTTCTGTATGTAAAATTTTATCATTTTGATTATTATTTATTCTGCGTTTTAATTCTATACAATATTTACCAAATAATGAATTTTAATGTTCTTTAAATCTTATTAGGAATTGTCCGCCTGTTTCTCCTATGTATTCTTTGTCGCATTGATTAAATATTTTTTCATTTTATATTTTTTATCTTTTTAAATATTCTTTTGATAAAAAGCGTTGCGATTTTCACATAAAGAAAAAACTTTTAATGATTTTTACTTATTTTTGTTGTTTATTTTGTTAAATGTTTAGGAATTGTCTCGTGAATTTTTTCCTATTAAGTTACAAAATTATACGGTAGTACAAATTATCGTTATTTACTTTCAAACAATCTCGTTGTTGTAGTCGACGAATTCATTATATAAATTTATTAATGATTTAATTTTTTTTTCATAAAACACGTACGAGATTACATTTGGCTTTCAGACAGCGACAGTTCGGTATATAAAAGCGACTGCCTTACGGAAATGATTCGATAATAAAAATTACCGCGGGCCGACTGTTTACTTTTAGCGGATTATTCATTTTCATACGCGCACTGATTCGATTTACAGACTCGTTTAATTTACTTAATTAATGCTTTATTTAATAAAATATACTTATTATCAAATATAATAGTAAATTAAGAGAGAAATAATTATTGTATGCCCGTTTCGCACTATAGTCGATGATGTTACACCTGAAGTACATGATCAAGCTAAAAGTATATTTTGTATGTTGAAACAAAATAAGTGGTTTTTTTATTTTGTTTTTTGTTTTGGTCAGCAAGTATGATATAGGGTGTAATTAAATAAAATAATTTTAAAATATACACATATTTGAAGCGCGTAAAAGTACAAGTACAATCTTGTGTGTTTTTTTTTTTTTTAATCTAGTATGCCGAATAAAATTTTAAGTCTTTCAGATTACAGTTGTCTACGTGGAATTTTCTTACATTATTATATAATAGGCGTTCGAATAACATATATTTCACTCATTCCCTATGTTCTCGCGGGTGAATTTATTTTTTTTTTTTTTTTGTTTAGAGTTAATATTCTGGGAAGTCGCCGTATCCAGTTAGTGGTTGTAGAAATTAGGCTCGAGCTTGATGCTGTGTACCTTTGCATTACATCACTTATTTCTGAATATCGTTAACATTTATTTTGTCATATTTCTAGGAAATCTTTATTTAAATTTCTCTTAATATTGTTCGACTAATACGAATCATATGATCAGATAGTTTCGGAGATTTTGTTTGATCGAGTATCGTATCGTTCGCATAGGAGAAAATTTGATAATTTTTAATAACGAATATAATTTTTGCATATTCAACCAGTGTTATAGGTTGTGTCTTTTGTGCAAGTTGTCTAGTTTTTTAATTAATATAAGTACACTTGAAAAAAAAAACGACATCAATGTTCTCTTATTGTTGATTTATTATTCATGCATTTTATTTCTGTCTTAAATACTACCTTGTATAGATGTTACTTTTCTAAAGCTTTTCAATATCGCACTTTATATATATATATATATATATATATATATATTAAAGTAATAGATGTTATAGTACGAGTAGGGCAACTGAAGTGTAACTGGGCAGAACATATATAGCTAGAAAAACAAACAATAGATGGATCAAACGGGATTATGAAGTAGACCACTAAAGAAAGACGGAGAAGTATTGGTAGGGCCTGTACTAGGTGGGAAGACGATATACATAAAATAGCTGGTAGCAAATGACTGAACAAGGCTAACGACTGGATTGCATGAAAGAAAGCTTACTTCCATCAGCAATGGGTCGATATATCAATTACGGATATATATATATCGCGATGGCGTAATTGCTAGAATGAGGGTTCGAAACCAGTTCGCGATGTAGAATGTTTTTCATCATTACATAATTCTTAATAATCACGTAGAAGACAGTGCCACCACTACACTCCGTATATCATTATATGCGCGTATCTGCATTGCATATAAATAGTGCCTTGAATGCTAGCCTATTTTGTACGTAAAAATAAACGCACAATGATTAGTGACGACATTCAGCAACGAACAATACGATCATGATGATTATTATATATACATATATATGAAATCGTGTTTTTCTAACGCTTTTTAAAATGGTACTTGTAAATAATTTTCGTGAATGTTATACAGTGTCTTTGTTCTTTAAAGATAAAAATTGGCAAATAATATAGAACATCAAGAATTTAAATAATTTTTTTTTTTTTAAACTGGGCTTCCACAGCGGTTTACCCATTACAAAAAATAATAAATAATAGCCTTAATATATAATTATACAAGTATTCTACAGTCTATAATAAACTTATATAAGTAAATGTAAATGTCCAAGTTGCGGATGGAGAGAAGGAAAGGAATATTGACTGGGAAAGGAACGTGTACTGAGATGAGTTAATTGTATAAAGTAGTGAGAACATTCTAGAAAAATGTGATTTGCATCAGCGGTGCAGTGAATGTCTGCAGGATGAGAACAGAAAGGAGATGAGATAAGGTGCATACGAAACAGTGAAGTAGGTAACCGATTTTTTCCGAATCGCAGCCTACACATGGTAATAATAAAATTGCGAAGTAGACTAACATGTAATTGGACATTGTAAAACCAGGGAAAACAAGGGAGATCCGGTTGGAGTAGTTAATTTACTATTTCATATTAAAAACAAAACAAGAAAAAAAAAACGGGATAAATTATTTTTAAATTAACTCATCAGTGGTTCAAAATAATACATATACATGTTCGAATTCTGTTAAATTTAATCTTTATATTTTACACTATTTTTCACGTAACGATAAGTGTTGGTTATAAAACTGGAACGCTTTTTAATTCTGAAATGTTGATTTAATTCCGGTTCTTAGTTATATGCGTTGAGAACTAGTTCGGTAATGATAAATGTTTTTAAAAGAATCTTAAAAATATTTCTAGATTTATTTTATGTATTTTTTTAAATATATTTATTGCGTGTGTATTTACGTGTATAACGAAATATTTTAAACTAGTGTTTTGTTGTGGTTAATGTAGGCTTTCTACCATGTGAATCAAATAATTCGTCATTCATGAGAATCGACATTTGTCACGCTATCTTGTATATTTCAGTTTTATATTATTTGAGCTTAAAATAACAAACATCATCCTCACGTATTGCGCATATTTAAATACGTGAATTTGGTGAAAAAATACGAAATAATACTGAAATAAAACTAAAAAATACGAACTTTCGGAAAAACCGGATCGATAAACAGCAGCAAAAAGAAAAATAGAATGTTCGTTTTGCATGTTTTATCGATACTTCACCATATAAATTTTTGACACAAAATTATAAATTTTAGTTTATGACGTAATTAATGATTCCTAAGTATAAAATATAGCGTTAACCGTATTTGATAGTTCTCGTATCGCTACGTATATAATTGCTTTCAATCTCACGCATCAATTTACAATTCTAAATTTTAGTACAAGTAATTTAATACTATGTAAAATACAGTTAATGTATTTTGATGAGTACTAGTACAAAATGCTACAGTTTTGTTTTTTAAGTATATAGTTTTAATGTATTTATATAAGTATTTTTAAAACTGAAACATCTTGTGTTGAATGCCTTCTATTATAAAAATAGACAGTTTTAATATTTCGTGGATCATATAATTGGCATCGTCGCTGAAACAGTTAATCAAAGGTGTACACTGAGTTAGGGGAGAAATATGTAATTGTAGAAGTTTTTTGTTTTATTTAAATAAAATTTTAAATTACATCTAACGTGATTATATTTTTATTGTAGACAAGGCGAAATTAATAGATCCCAAAGTGCTAGAATTTTTGTGGAACGATGTAATAACTACGGATGCTTTAATCCTCGTACTTATCAAGAAAGTTTATGGCCAAATAACATGACTTTATAATCTATTTTATAACGTTTTATGTACCTTATGTAAGGAATTTTAACATATTTGTCTACATGCAGCATGACGGTGATATAATTAATTGGATAAATTACGCGAGAATATAATTAATCGGATAATTACGTTTTAGAAAGGTTTTTATTTTGTTTACATGACGTCTGTAGAGCAACATCATAATATGGGGTTATACGTTTTAATGATTATTTCGTAAGTTAATTATTTAGTTTCAAGGGATAACCTTGAGTGTTTTTTTCCCGAGTATGTAGCCCAATTACAACAATTTCATATGTGGTAATTTTCTTTTTATGTGAATACGTTTAGCGTACATTAGTCTTTCATTCAGATTTATCCCTAAATATTTAATACGTTTCTCCTGCGGTATTGTTTCGTTCTATTTATTTTTGCGATAGGACATTTTGAATTGCGTAACACATACCTTCATTTACATTATCATTTCAGTTTCATTAAAATTTCCGTCATTTAAAGCGGTTTATACTATATTCGCAACCAGTTTCTGGTCTTTATTCCGGGCTACAACTGTTGTATCGTATCGATATTAATGGCTTCGTAAAATATTACATCTGGCCGACACAAGAATTAGAGTAGAATAAAATTTTTTAGATAGTGATGGGTGTTATATAAAAAAGAGCATTATCATTTTAATTAATGCGTTTATAAAAGTTGCATATTTAAAAAAATACAGAACGTGAAAATTCCACCGTTGAAAAAATCCATCCACACCAAAGCCATACGATCGTACATGTGAAACACATAATCTATATGTTACAATACACGAACTATATACATGATTTATGCATTAGAAAATAGTAAACATATTAAATAATAAAATCGAGCTATAATAACGAGGTAGCACTAGCAATTATAAAGCTACACTTATTTTACGTTTATATATTTTTAATTAAACACTAGTTGACTGATTAAAATCCTGATTGATTTTTATTAATATTATTAATAAGAGTAAATGAAAAATCTTCGAAATTCTAATCACTAATGAAAATTATTTAATTCTTGACTCCGATCAATAAATTAAAAAGTTTGGAATCAATAAATGTTATCTCCGTTTGATATAAGTATTTATTTTCCAAAATTGTTGCAAAAAATCATTTGCTGAACTTTATTAAGATTTTTATCTGATTAATTTTGCAAAACATTTCTTACAATGTTTCAATATAATATTAACAACATTTTATGTTCTAAACGATTCTTTTTATATATACGTTAAATTAAAGACGATATCTACCATGGTAATTCTATAATACATTTATGATTAGATACAATAATTTCAGAATAACCGCTTAAAAATTATAAAATATTTATGTTTTATTGTGTGTTTGCAGACTGCTCTAAAAATATGTAATTGACAGTGGTCCGATAATTCGATAATTGTTACGTACTTACGCTTTAGGATACATGATCGATGGATCGATGACGCGGTGACACACGAGGATCAGTTATCAGTTTTCAATTTTTACAGTTAGAAATAGACTTCGTGGTTTATGTTGATTTGTACTATTTTGTGTGTAATAATTTAAAAGATGCTTTTTTTTGTTTAATGTGATATCTCAGTGAACGTTGTTAATGAAACTGTAAAATGAAAATAAATTTGTGTACATATTTGATTTTGTTTTTCACTGTAGGTAACTGCTTGACGGATGTCGTATATCGTTACTTTGAATATAAATACAGTTTCAAGGGTCCTTATTTAGCTCAGCATGACGGTTCAGTTCCGTTTTGGTCGTACGCAGGCAGTAAGTTCATTATTTATATTAATATTTAACAAATGCACATTAGAAATATAAGGTACAATCATAATTACATAAAGTACATTGGTAAAAAATGTTAACTTTGTTATTATATTAAAGAGTTAATAGTTTGATTTTTTTTTTTCTTGAAATACAGAAGTTTAAATAATTGTTCCTAGAATACAACATAATTTATATATCAACACATTTTAGATTTTTACCTATATTTAAGGTGAACATATTGATTAGATTAATATAATTATAGTTAAAATTAACTTTGCACATCGACCTATAATGTATATACAAATATCAGATATCTGTCTGATATTAATTGTTATTTTGGACAGAACCAGTAAGTAATTAAAGTATAATTATAAGTTTTATATTTAAACGTATACAGTTTGTAATCGAATAATATACTTTTTTAATTTGTGAGAACGTATTGTATGTAAAATATATTTTTTTGTGTAGATGCTATTGCCAGCTCTGATAATTTCAGAATTGCACCTTCCTTGAAAAGTCAAAAAGGTATTTTAAATTATAACGTTTTGACTCCAAATATTAAGATTTTTCATTGAACTTTTTAATTTATGTGAAATATACTTTTTATTAATTTTGTATTTTTAGGGGCGGTTTGGTTGAAAAAACAAATTTCGTTCGAATGGTGGGAAATTGATTTTAGTTTTAGAATTTCTGGCCGTAGTAGAGTTGGAGCTGATGGTTTGGTATAAAAATACGCTTTGATTTTCACATTTGTCTTTCATTTTAGATATTAATTTTCTATTTAGATATGTTTGTTAATTTTGGGTTATTTATTTCTATAAATCAACTATCTTTATGAATAATAAAATTGTGTCTGTACATTTCATGTATTAAAAAATATGTACGAATAATTTCTAATTTCGAAGTTACTCTTATTTTATATAAAAGATAATTAGATACTCAAGATCAATAAAAAATTATGCTTGGATTTTATGTATTTCGAATAAAGTCGAAATTTTATTACGATAATTTAAGATTTTTAAAAATTAGGTTTTGTTTTGTATTTTAAATAAAAAGAAATGTCGCATAAAGTGTATACCGAATGAACGAAAAAAGAACGTTGTGTTATTTTTAATATAAGTTGACGTAATGTTTCCTATATACAAATATAAAATACTATATTTTTTGGCGAGTAAGTTTTAAATATAAGCGAAGTACATAAATTCAAGTGTTTGATTGCCCAGATATATAATTTATAAATAATAAAAAGTGAGAACCTCCGGCAGTCTTTTTTTAATGAAATACAAGTAATATATTAAAAAAAATACATAGTATTTCTTCAAATTAAATAATTATTTTTGTGTCAATGTCATACAAAAATTAAATGTGGATTATTCTGAGTTGTTCACGTTGTTTTAAATATATGCGTATTTTTCTTTTATTTTCTTTTTTTTTCTTTTTCAAAACAGGCCTTTTGGTATACCACTACTCCAGGCGATGTTAATGGCCCTGTTTTTGGTAGCTCAGATAAGTGGAATGGTTTGGCAGTAATTTTCGATTCTTTTGATAACGATAATAAACATAATAATCCATATATAATGGCTGTGTTGAATGATGGAACAAAATCTTTCGATCACGCTAAGTATGATGAAGTTTACGTTGCATATAATTTTTAGTACTTAAGTAAAATTTCAGTACATTCGTTAATTTAATTGAAGATTATATTGTAATATTGTAAGCGTTAAGTATCGATTGTGTAATTAATGATTTTGTCAGGTAGATACCTGATTTTTAAGATATCGTGTAAAACTGCCGAGTATAACAAATTATTTAAATGATGGGTGTGTATTGTGTTTTAACTATGTAAATGTTCATATAAAACTCAAAATATAATTCAAAGTTGAAATTTTTAAAATTAATAGTAGAAACGTTTTTATAAGTACAAATGATTCATAAAGTTCGTTGCTTGAGAATTGAAAACCGTTTAATATAGTCATTCACAATTTTTCATTAAACAATCAAATTATAATTTGAAAAAATGTTAATTTCGAAAGTGGATCGTAAATAATGGAATCGTACATCTCTCTTAATTCTGATAACAGGTATACCTCGTATTTATCGATGAAGTGTTCAGTTCACATTTCGTGTTTAAATTATTGTGTTGTTATAGGAAATTCGTATCGATTGACTATAAATTATTCTTTAAGTTTCCATACAACTGTGTGTAAATAAATGAACTCCATATTTCTTTTTTCCTTTAATGTTTCGAAATATAATATGAACTTTGTTGTTTACGTATGCATTACGTTTTGCCATGTTCCGAATTAAGATTGCACGCCAGATCGAAAACCTTTTTATTTTTGAATGTGTGTATATAATACATCCGAGAGTGATTAAATAAGCACGTTTGTTATTTTATTTTATTGGCTTTGAGGCCAGTGCCTATTCTAATATTAAATATATGATCAAAAATTTGATAATACATATTCATTTCCATACGTTATGAGAAAAACAGAAAAAAAAATATACTTGTACATAATAAGTTAACTATTCTACAAATTTAATCGGATTACTGGTTTACGTCATCTGGTAACTGATACTTGTTCGTTGACAGCTCCAATTTTGCTTGAAATTCTGGAATTTCCATTGTTCCTGGTTCTTTCTGATCTAATGCTGATTCAACACCTGCGAAGTTCGAGCTGTTGGCGTTCGGTTTGCTTTGTTGATACTGTGTGTGGTCGATTTATGACTAACTGAGACTCCACTCTGATATATTTGTCAATTCGTCTGTAATCATCATATGTATGAAGCTTATTTTTGATGATTGCGATTGCTTATCTATTTCTGTACCAACTAACTGGTTCCTGTGTCTTCGTAGAAAATTTCGGATAATTATTCCTGGTGTACATCTCACTGATTGCTAGTTTTTACTTAGCACTCTGTCTCCCACTTGAAATGCTTGTTTTGAGCAAACTCAGTTAAAATATTTTTCGAACATGATTTTATCTAGTTTTGCTCGAATTGTATAATTTCTGATGGTGTTTTCATATTTTTTACGGTATTCATGTAGCAGTTGATCAATTTTTTTTTATAATCTATCTGGATTAATGCAGATATTTTTACTCCTTCCTTTACAAACTGAACCATATTTTCTGCAATTCCACATATTTGCTAGATGCCCTAGTGCTGTAAATTTTTTGAGTTTTGTCATTTTCATTAAAAATTTATGTTGCTCGCTAAAAAAATTTTTTGTGATGTTAATTAATTTTTTAATAATTCAATGAATTTTTGTCTATTATTGTTTTTCTGGTTTCTGCGGCGATGTTAAAAATTTCGTATTTTGTACCGATGCTATTAATTAAAATGTGCACTTTTCCTTTATCATTTGGTTGTTAAATTTTTCATTGCAAAGAAATTTTCTAAACAACATTCAAATTGTACATTTTGAATATCAAAAGATTCAAATTATATTGATTGTTCAGATAGAGTTTTTTGAATTGATACTGATTGAGTAGTATTTAGTTTAATTTCTACTGGCAGTGTAATTAATTTGATTAACTGCGCCTGAGTTTATGCTTGCTATTTAAAATATATTTAAGGTATTGATTTGAAATTTCAATTGAAGTTGACATTTTGATTAGTTTACATAACGAATTGGAACGAATAAAAAATTCACATATGTATGTGTATAGCTGTTCAATTACTAATTTATTTTACCCGTACGTAGGATGTTTATATCTGTTATTGCGTTTATTTCATCTTCGTCGCCAAATTTGTCGTGTCTTGAATTAAGATTACACGCTAGATCGAAAACCTGTTCATTTTTAAATGTCTATATACAATACATCCAGTGACTAAACAAATAACATATGTTATTTTATTGGCTTCGAGGTCCATCGTCTAATATTAAATATATGACCAAACACTTGATTATACACGTTACATTTAGATATTAATTTTTAAATAATTGTGTAAAGTGATTAGTTGTCTTTTTATGTTTTAGTGATGGTGCTGGTCAGATGCTTGATGGTTGTCTTCGAGATTTTCGAAATAAGCTATTTAACACGAGAGCGAAGATCGAATATTACAACAATGTCTTAACCGTAAGTACATTTGAAGAACTTTATATATAATCAGAGTACATAGATGATTAATTAAAATATTATTATACACATTAACTATATATATATATGTATATCTTCTTTCTACGTAGTAATCCGATTCCGGATTTGGAGACCTGATATTTTTACAATTGAACGCCACCGCCGTCTATCTTCTATTTTCTGGTGTCTGTAGGCCAGATAGGGCAACCTATATTATTTGATTTAAGTATCGATTTGCCGGTCTACCTTGTTTCCTTCGGCCGTTTACTTTACCCCGAATAATTAGTTTTTTCGTGTTATTTGACCCGATTTATATGACCGAAAAATGATAACAGTCTTCTACGTATTGTACTGGAATAGACTTGTTAGTTCTATGAGCAGTGTACGGTATTCGCAATATCTTCGATAGTACTTCATTTCGAAGCCTTTCAGTTTCCTCGCCGATATCAGATTTATAATCTATGTTTCCGATCCATATGTTATGATTGAAAACAGTAAAGGTTTTAGCAAGTTTGTTTTTGTATATTTCATGATTTTGCGGTCCTTCCATATCTTTGATAATTTACGTAAAACACCGCTTGCTGGAGCTATCCTTTTTATTTCTTGGTTAGAACCACCTTGATAATTGCATCATCTCTGTTGATTACTAAGAGGGAACATTTTAATTTGTTCAGCTTTAATCCACACTTTTACTAACGATTTCGATTTTGTTTAGTAATTGATTAATTTCCTCAGTCGATTTCGCAGTAAGAGTCGGATCATCGGCAAATCTCAAAATGAATATTTTTTTCCTCTTATAGAAATTTCACCTTTCCATTCTTGTATCGCGTTATTTACAATATATTCTCCATAGATATTGAACAATATAAGCGACAGATAGCATGTTTGCTTTACGCCCTCGTGCACCTGAAATTGATCCGATAATTCAGTTTCTATTTTAACGTGTCTTATTATTTTTCTACAACTTTTGCAACAAGAATATCAAGTGTTTTGGTGTACCAATGAGACGCAACATCTGTCACAATTTAGACCATTTGACGTTATCAAAAAGGATATATATATATATATATATATTATATAATAATAATAATAACACCGTTAGTTACTTGTTATGTGCTTAGGTATTGAGGTGCGTTCACTTGAGGGTGATTTAGTGGTTAAATAGATTTATAATATGTAAAAATTTTTCTTTAACTTCTTGCGAATTGTAGGTTTTATTTCATAGTGGAAATAATAACGAAGAAAATGATTTCGAAATTTGTATGCGAGTACCGAATGTTTTCTTACCACGTAACGGATACTTTGGCTTATCAGCGGCAACCGGAGGTTTAGCTGGTAAGAATAAATTCTAAATATGTTAATGAATACATTAAAATTTACATGATGAAATATAAGAAAATAAACTATTTCTCCCGATAATTTTTAAAATAATAAGTTGACTTAAATACAATACGTATAAATCAAAAAATTAAAGTTTCCAATTGTATTGTTTTTTTTTTTTACAAATTATTGTATCTAAATACTAGATGTGCATACACATACATAGTAAAGGAATGTTTGTGTATTGATTAGGATATTTTTAGCAGAATTAAAATAATCGAAAAATTTATTTTTAACAAATATTTTTATATGACGTGTGAAATCATCGAAATAGTATAATTTAAAATTATATATATGTATATATCAACATTATTTAAAATTCTGTAAAGTAGTTTAATGTTGAACATATTGAAGAGTAGTAATTTTATAAATTATAAACCAAACCAAATCATAGTACAGTTTAATCACTAAAAGTTTTTATTGTGTATGCTTGAAAATGACGTAACTGTCGAAAAGCTTTAAAATAAAAAACTTTTAGTGATTAAACTGTGTTATGATTTTGTTTGGTTTATAAGTGGTTTAATGTTTTGAATTTATTTAGCACACATAATACATAGTTGCGATGGAAAGGAATAAATTTATGGATGTAAGTTTGATAGCTTAGTTTCGTCTGTAACGCGACAAAATTAATTATTCAAAATTCGTTATAACCTTTTTTTTTTTAAAAAAAAAAAATATTCAATGATCTTTTTTGTTTTTATAAATACATATAAAGTTTTATCAAGTCAAAAGTTGATAGGAAGACGTTGTCTTTATGAAGTTGGATAAACAAGCGACGCAACCTGAGCAAACCAATACAAGTTGGTTATGATTTGCCATTGCCTTCCTCTGTTTCTTTACTTTTCCGGCAAGCTGGTACATGGGATTAAGTTAGCTAAAAACCTTTATACAGTGAAAAATTATTGTTCTCAGTGGGATTCAAAATCAATTCCAGTGCGTAAACCGGTAAGACATTATCACTACGCCACGATCGTCACAAAATTGTAGCAATTTAACTAATTGCATCTTGAATTGGATCATAGTGAAAATTATTTAATATAGTTGATTGTAATTTATCTATTTTTTTTTTACATTATCTATTCTTTTTGGTGAATGAAAATTTGTTACCGTGTAAGCGGGTTCTTTTATTTATTTATTTATTTATTTTTAACAGTAATGTTACTGATTAATATTTAGAAATAAAAAAAATATTCGTAAATTTACAAATGTTTTGTATTTAGATTATTATTCGAGTAGACGTAAGAAATAATTATAACGTGTATTATTTTATTTTTAAAAAACAACGAAATTTATGTACGAAAAATTTAGTTTTTTATGCGGAATCTTAATCAGAAAACAATTTTAAAATAATGAATAATTAAATATGTGCGCGTGTTTGTATAGAATCCAATTTAACATTTACGTATTGTTATAGATGATCATGACGTGAAATATTTTATTACTCATAGTTTGCACACCGAACGTCTTCAACCACCACCCATCGTTAATAAGACAACCATAGACGTTGAAAATAAACAGAAATTAGAAGAAACATACAGTGAACTCCAGCAGAAGTTGGATACTCAGAGAGAACAGTGAGTTCGTTATTGTAAACATTGTTTAAAATATATTTAATCCGAAAGGCGTTAAATATATATTTCGTGAAGGTTGCACCGTTACTTTGAAAAAATATGAGAACGCGTATTACGCGTAGTCAAAATTTACATTCAAAAATACTGGCTGAATGATGTTCGGAAAACATTTTTTTTTCACCCGAGTATATTAAAAATTAATAGACCTGCATATATAACTGGTCTTCGAATTTACAGATATGTCCGTAAGTGATTGAAAAAGTTTTGTTTACTTTTATGACTCGTGTTATATGCTTGAATTATTTACTAAAATTTTCATTATTAGCTTCTATAGTATTTATTAAATTTACATAATAAACTATGAAGTATACGAATGATAGTCGCATGACGAATTTGTAACTTTTTATTGTAAGCAAATCGTTTACACGTGTATTCGACAAACTAATTAAAATTATATAAATGTAGTTAGTTAACGCGGTAGTAAAATTCAGAAAATTATCGTTAGCACAAATCACGTATTTGTTACGAACATGTGTCTGATATTAATTTGGTTTATTTCTAATAAAACAGTAAAAATGAAATTCAGTTCATGTAAACATGTCGGTCGTTGTTAATTATAAAAAATTAAACTCATAAATTTATAATAATAATAATTTCAGATACAAGAAGGAACACCCTGAAGCCTTAAAAGAACAAGATCTCAGCGAATGGTTTGAATCCGATGATCAGAGGGAATTTAATCAGTTAATTTCTGTACAAAATCAGCTTCTCGATACCGTACGAGGTTTAAATACTAAATTAGACTGGCTCGTGCAGCAGCAAACGACGGCACCATTAGCGCAAGGTCTGTTTTTTACTCATTATCAATAATAAACGAAAGTATTTCTACTAAATAACGGTATTATTATTATTATTATTATTATTATTATATTTATCATTAATTATTAAAATGCAGTAGCGGTTCGTGGTTAAAAAAATCTAGCGGTCGCAATTACACCTTACCCCCCTCATCAACATACACGCACAAAAATGTTGTTTCACACAACATCACAAAGTAACATTAATAATATCAATTTGTCTTCGTCTAGCCTCTTATCATTTCCGCAACTGATTGCTATTCCATGTTTATATTCGATGCGTCTTCTTTCTCGTAGTCCTTTCCCACAAATTTTCCCTTGTATTGCAAGCGTAAAAAGGTCCTCCTCTCAGATTTTATGACCAAAGTACTTCCTTTCTAATTCTTCAATCATATTTAGTAGGATTGGTTGGCTTAATTTGCATTTGTTTAATATTTCTAAATTCGTTATTTTTTCCTTTGCACCTATATTCGGTGCATTCTTCTGTAGCACCATATTTCAAAGGCGGTGATTTTCTTTTTGTTAACTTCCGATAATGTCCAGGTTTCCGAAGCATATCTTATTGTTGACCACACAAAGCAGCGAAGAATTTTCAACTTTAGTTGAAGGTTTAATTTTCTATAAGCACTCGTTCCGTCTTTTTATTTCTTCATCGTCTTTCCCGTTTTTCATGAGTAAGCTTCTAAAATTGCTTGTACCTGTTTACTTGTTCGATTTTTTCTCCATCTATATATATATATATATATATATATATATATATATATTTCTTCCGGTGTTACATTTTGTGTTTTTGTTATTCTCATAACTTTTGTTTTTTAACGTTTATTTTCATACCTAACTTCTTACCTTCGAATGATATTTTATTAATTATTTTTGCAGATTTTCGTTTGACTCGGCCGAATATACGTGATCATCCGCGTAGTTTATATTCGCTTTCCTTGTATTAACTCCAAGTCTACTGATATTTTCCATTTGGATTATTTCTTCCCCATATGGGTTGAACAGTCTCGGTGATAGTGGACATTCTTGTCTTATTCCGCGTGCCATATGGCAATATTCTTTGGACGGTTCTTGTCGAATTCTTACAGTCGCGTTCTGGTTTCAGTAAATATATTTAATTAAATTTATGCCTCGTCCATCTAATCCGTATTTTATCAAAATTTTAATTCGTTGTTTGTACCCCGTCAAACGCTTTTTCATAATCTACAAAGCAGAACGCTAAAAATTCGTCGAATGGGACGCAACTTTATTATTAGTTCATATAAATTTATCAAAATTAATAATTCCGTAATCGAATTCTCAAACTATTTATTACTATATCTCATTACCAAACAGTGTCCTTTTATTGTTAATTTCGCCTGCTTCTTTTTATTTATAATTATGACACTATTTTTAACCTATGCAATATTACGCAGAATCCGTACGAGGATTTTAATATACGCACGGTACGATATTTGCTGTATATATCCAAAACGGAAATAACGTCCTCTTAGTAAAATGTTGTTAAAATAAAAATCTAAACAAAATATGAAAAACGAAAAAATTGATACGTTGAAAGAAAAGGCGAAAACCGGAAACTTGAAAGTAAAATGCTTCTACATATTGATCACCAATTGAAAGATTGAGAAATGAAGAAAAATACATATTTACATAATAAATTGTTCAAAAAAATGATCAATCCTGTCTACTAATCTATGTCATCTAAGACATGTTTTCTCAATAATCTTGTTGTTGTTTGGCTGTTATTAAGAAGGAGCATATTACTTCGACGTTAATACGTCATTCGAGTCGTCGTGTATGTCTGGATTTGAGTGTGCTAATGATTTTATCCGCGTATTCTATTTCACAACGAAAGTGAATATATTTATTAGTTGCGTACCAGGGAGCATTGGTAACTGCATTCGGAGAACTTTATTTTGAAATCTTTATTATATTACGATTAGATTATAGCGCCATATATCCGTATTAGTTTTATTATTATATTATGTAGTAATAGTTTGTTATCTAACGTTAGTTTAATATGGAGCTCCTCATCATCCAGTACATTTTTTTACATTTGAAGTCCATTTCTTTACGATTTTCCTATGTTTAGTGTTTTGTCAAAATATAGTCCTAGGTATTTATTTATTTATTTTTTTTTTTTTTAAGTCAGGACCTTGTTAGTGAGCATCGTCGGAGGGTAATTTGAACGTTTTAGAGTGAAGTTGGTATTGGTATATTTATTTACGTTTAATTTTATTCTCCAAACGGCCATCCCATTTTTCTATATCGTTCGGATGTTTTTGTAATTTATGTATGGATTTATTACTATTCTTTAAAATTGTTTCATCAGCAAACGTACAAAGTGTTGTGTATCTTCACTGACTGGTAAATCCTTGGTAAGTATCGAATTCCCAATGTGCTGCTTTGAATTTTGTTATTTCATGTATCATATGGCGGACATAATGACTGAAAAGGTTTTATAGGTCTTACATTTCTGCCGATTTTAAGAGAAGTGAATGCGTTTTATATAATGTATAATATGCGTTTTAATTAAATATTTTATTTTCAATTATTTGCGTTTCATGTATATATAGCGAATATTGATTTTAACAAATTCTTGTTTGTTTCGACATCAGGCGCGGGAACAAATACAATGTCGCAATACACGCAGGATATATTGCAGAAAATTCAGTATTCGTTAACAGATACTAGGTTTGTACTCATGCTGATGATAAATGTTGATTAAATTATAATTATAAAATGAATTGATGGTAATTGAAAAAAAAATACTGATTTTTCTGAAATCAAGTATACAATTGAGGACAGAATCGTATTTTAAAATATTACACAAAAAAGTGAGACGAATGACATTTTTCATTTTAATTAAAACATTTTTTTACTCGTTGAATGTATATTTGTTAAATATAATAATAAATATTTGTGTACGTGTTGAATGTTTGTGGACATAATTTTCGCGATTATATTTTAACGCGTCCATATTTGGATAATCTATATATATATATATATATATATATATATATATATATATATATATATATATATATATATATGCAATAATATTGCTTTATCATGGCTACTTAGGAGTATTTCGCTACACGAGGTTATTGAGTCTGAAACTAACAAAACTTAACTATTTCATTTAAAAGGCTACTTATATTTGCTTAAAATCTTTAACAAATGAGTATGTTTGGGTGAGATGAAGTATTTATTTAATTGATTAGATCTTGGTGTATGGCGCGATATCTTACTAACTGCATTAAATCGTTTAAAGTCTCATTCAAACCTAATAACAAATTTCCATTCAGTTCCTAATATATATTTCGTTATAGGGCGGCGGGTTTATATACATATATTATTCAATTCGTTCTAAAATTTGAAATATCTTTAAATATTTAATATATTTTAAATATTTAAAGGTTGCTTATTAAAATTTAAAAAAAAAAAAAAACGTGTTAATACCTTCGATAAATTTTTTTTACTGCCTTACATCGTGTATTTAACTCAATAAATAAGGGTAAACATAACTTCTAATCTAATTTTCTAATCATTTTCAAGGACACTTCTCAAATTAATAACAATTTGTAAAATTTGCTTCTGATGAAATTATTGTCTATTAATAGGATATGTTAAATGGAAAGTTCGAACGTTATTTATGGATATTTGTCGAGTTTTGAAGGTTTTTAATTCTCCTAAATGCGGTAATTTTGTATAAAAACGAATTCTTGGATGTACATGTATATGTAAAAACATAAATGAAAAACACACCGTAACGAGTAAACAATTATTAGAACAGAATTAAACGTATTCGATCACGTTCAGAAATTTATTTCTAGTAAAATCATATTTCATATTCGTTAAAATTTTTAACATTTCGAGTGGACTTAATTGAAACGTTAAAAATTATTACCAAATGTAACCGTAGTTTCAATTTTTAAGTATGAAAAAGAAATAGGAATATTTTTAAAAAATATATAACTATTCAAACAGTTATAATAACAAAAGATGTATAACACGATTATTTAATTCTATTACGCAGTGCAAAACAGTTATATGTAATATTACCGAATTGCTAGTGTGCTAATATTATAATCTATCATGTAGGCATAATAATGGATGAAGGTTACCCACGCTTTTAAACTTCTGCAACCTGATATTATAACGTTGATATGTACTTAATCATTATTTCAACAATGCTTGCTTTTTTTTTTTTTTAAATTACACTTAACATCCGAATATTTGCTTGCATGCTCGATATTTTTACTTATTTCTTCATAAATAATTATAACAGTTCACGCGCTAAAATTTCACTTAACAGATTGTTAAAGTAGGTATTTTCTTGGACAGCTTGTTAAAGATATATATTCTGACGATAATTATATCTAACAATAATTAAGTTACTTTCCGCTTTTTAGTGAATATATCAGTTTTATCGGCTCTCCCAAAATCTGCATCAGTAAATTTACCAAAAACATAAATATCGATATACATAGTTTTTATTTCTACGTCAAATTTACGATATACATAGTTTTTATTTCTACGTCAAATTTATCTTGATATGTATTAAAAAAAAAAAGATAACAGAAAAATTTAAATCTGACTGTTGCAACCAATAAGTCGTTCAAACAAATAACCTAAAATTTCTCTAAATGGCATTTAAGTTCATGTACGATGTCATTTAATTTATTAATTGAGATATTTCGTTATAAAGGCGTTGTTGCAGATGTACAATCTTCCATATTAAATCTAACATTTTATCAGCGTTTGATTTGATATTAATTTATCATTATTGCGTTCTGTGTGCATATCTAAATTCTATTATTCATCGACTTTTGACAGTTTTACATAGCTGTCTTTTTCTTAATTTTGCCAAGTTCTGATTACCAATAATTAATTTGAGAACTGCAATTAATAACCTTATAATACATATTATTTTCCGTGGTCACAACCTCGTGTTTCCGTATTAAACAATTATACGCTTTATAATTTCAACATTTTAGTTAATGTTTTGCCTTCCGTTATTTCTAGAATTATTTCAACGATTTTTTTTTTTTAACATTTCTACAGCATATTTCTCTTTTCAAGCCAATTTTTCGAATGCCAAATTTCTTCTGTTAACTTTTGATGGTATATGTTTAAAATTAAAAAATACACATCGTCCCAAAATTTGGATTTTGATGATAAAACGTTTTCGCGAGTGTTTTACCATTTTCACTACCTGCCGTTGATATTCTATTAGATAAATTTTCCTTTGATAAGTTACTCTTTTTTATAGTACAAGCTTTTTCAATTACGACTGGATTAATTTTTTTCTCTTTAAATTTTTCTAAAAATTCATTCCGATTTCTAAGCTATTAAATCATACAAAAAATCAGTATAGTCATTAATAAATGAAATAAAGTATTTATCGCCGTTTTTACAGGATCAACTGTTCCACAAATATCACTATGTATTAATTGGACGACCAGATCTATCGTACATATTTCTTAATAACTCGCGATATTATCTACAATCGCACAAACGTAATATATATATGATAAGAAGTTATTGCGTTTGTTCGCTAGTTGTGTTATCTGATTTTCATCATAATTACAACCAAAATCTCACACTTTGGTATTCCTCAAAGTGATTCTACCTAATTGTGTTTTTAACGATAATCACCCGAGTATGTTATGCGAAGAATTTCTTAAGATATATTTGCAATATGCACTAGTTTTGACAATACGTAATTACTCGATCTGATAACACGAGAACCGAAAGTAACGGTGTTTCAATTACTTCCGCAACTTATGTTTATTTGTAATAAATTTGTTTCATATCTGGCGGGTAGTTGTTTATACTTTTCGCGGGATATATCGAAGTTGTTGGTGTCTTCGTGTAAAGAAATATTTAACGGCGTTGCCAATCATTATTTTACATTCTAATTTATAAGTCAATATTAGCACCGTGTCAACATCTGTAGCTACTCTGTAATTTTACGACGGAGAATTGATAATTGGTAATTTTGGTATTCATGTCCAAGTCCAATTATTATACAATATATAGGTGTGCTATTTTGTTTGATGATTATGCCGAGTTGAAATCATAAACGAGTAATCTGATGATATTAATCTAAAATGTTTCCTAAGCTTTTGAAAAATCCAATTGGTCAGGTAGTTTGCTTCTATCTGAACACATTGGACTGAATACATTTTAGCAGATTTCTCTATCTCTGACGATAGCTAGTTCTGACGGATAATGAAGTTATTCCTACAGCGAATATCTATTGCAGCGAAGAACTGATGAAAGTTAATATCAGTAATTTCGTAATTTTCATTATTTTTCCCAGATCAACGATGTTCATCAAAGGAGAAAGTATTTAAATTTATACTTTCTTCTTATTTCTAGGCGGATATGTTGAAAAATTTTTAATTTGAACATTTTCGGAAATGATCACTTCTCGCGAGTGATTTCATCGTATTTTAATAATCTTCGTCGATGACTTAAATAATTTTAAAACTGTTTAGCGTGGAATGTCACTACTGTTCTAAGTATATAAGAACGGTTTTATTCAAAATGATTTTCTATACGTATTCTACATAATTTTGTAATCAACTATTAAAAATATGGGTTTAGTAAATGCAGAAAGTGATTTTTAATTATCATTTGGGATTTTATTCATTGTTAGTAATGCAGGTTTATTGATTTCGAGCTATGTATATATTTATAGATTGAATGTTACGTATTGATCGGTAACGCGAAACGATTTTTTCCACAATTATTTCAATTAATTAATGGTTGTACAAAAAAACAATGCTTGAAGTAATGATTTTTTTTTTTTAAATTGTCCTGTTTTCATTTTCTATTTAAATTTTTCAAGAAACGAGATTGAAAATTTCACATCGATTCGAAATAGAATTCACGAAAAAATTTTAAGTTACGTTTTCTATATATATAACACAATAATTATAATTTTTTTATTTTACACTCGGTTTATGTCAAAATTATGTTTTATGTATATATACCACCAGCTCAACCAACATCTCGTTACGGTTGTCTGTTGAACTATTTTCGATAATTGAAAAAATTTATTCTACGTGCGCGTTTACCGATCGAATTTTAAAACAACAAATTCTGATGGTTGAGTAAAAAATTATTGAAACATTTTTTTAACAGTAATCGAGTGATTCAGTGAGAAGAATGAAATTTTTAAGAAGGCAAAAAAATCATATAATTTATGGGCGTTAAATTTTGCTTATTTTTGAAGCATCGAAAACATCTTTGTATTTAAAATTTTCGTTCTTAGAATTAATTATGCAAAAATTGTCTGTTTTCATAATTATGAAATTCTACCAACTAATTAATAACTTTGTGTACATTGTTTTCACATTAGTCATAAATTTTTCTTTGTATTCGTTGGAAGAAAATTGATCTAATCGGTTTTTAAGCTTATTTTTCAGAGATGTCGTGCATTTCAAAATTATGTACAAAATGAATACGTAATATTCGCTTGAAAATATTTATCTTAAATAAATAAAGTGTCTATAAATTTATTGAAATACATTTTTGAAGCATTAAAATTTTTAAACACGATTATTTTATTCCCGTGTTTCATTTTTCTATTTATCATTTACCGGTTACGGTAACACTGCAGTCACTAGTATAATCGATAAAACAGAATTTCTATTAGTTTATTAAACTCGAGTATCAGTTTTTAATCACTCGCCGTCTAACCATGCTTATACTACAATTTATTATCGATCAAGACGAATACGGATTAACGTCGTGTCACTCTACTCATCATACAACACGCACCGTACTGGTCATTTTTTGACGTTTGTTGTTAAGCCAGCGGCCATGCTGCACAAGATGCTTTGTATGTAATTTTGTCCGTATTTAGTTTTACTTACACAATCCGGTGAAGTATTAATTAAATTTTTAACCCGGAGTTAAAATGGTCAGACCCGAAGATAGAATTCGTTCGTAATTTTTCAGAAGTTTACGATGTATTTCATACAATAAAAATTATAAAACCGTAAAAAGTCTTCTACTAGAATATATCGTTTTTGTTTTTTTTTTTTTTAATAATAAAAATTTGTCGCGTATTTCGAAAATGTAGAAATGGATACTACATAAAGTTTTCAGAATAATCTAGCTTTTCTATTCCGAAGTAAATTCTAATGTTTATCTCGTAAAGTCGTATATACAGATGGTCTGAAAAACAATGAAACATTTTTTTAAAAATTGTGTTTCAGTTTCTTCATAAATAAAGAAAAAAATAATTTTTCCCCCGATTTTGGTCAACTGTGTAAGTAAAAAAAGGATAATGGAATTTCCCTTTTTCTCCTCCGCTATTCTTTCAGCTTCAAGCTGTGTTGTATTTTTCCTCCGTCCATATGTTATACTTCACATTCTTGCGTTAACTTTTTTGCGAAATTTGTTTCTATCATTTATACGTTCTCGCTTTTTATTTTCATTTGCGATAAATCTTTTTCGGTTTCTATAAGCTTATTTTTCTTCAAAGTATTTCAATATGATCTTACTTTGTCTATGCGACTTCCTGCTTTTTAGGTTGTCCGTAAAATCTGTCTGATATCTTATAAATTTTATCAATTTTCTGTTGCTCTTTAACACGAGTTGTCCATATTTAATGTTTGGTCCAAAAATTTTCGTTGTGATTTGTCATTCCTTCATCTCTATTAGTTCGATGTCTATCTTCGTATTCATATTTAAGCATTCTGGAGCGTGTAGACATTGTGTTTTAATTACGGTAAATGTATCTTCGTATTTATCGATAGTGACTTTTTATTATTTATATTATATACTATTATTATTAAAAAAATAAAACATTCATAAAGAAAAATTTTATTTTTTATAAAAAAAAAAAAACAAAAAAAAAACTATTATATATTACTTAATGAATTAGTTATAAAAAATAATAATTTAAAAAAAAATTTACTTGAAAATAATAATAAAACTAACCCGACCGGATTTGTAATTACTGCCTGGCTATCCTTCTTCATTTCATTCTAACCGTCTTGATTAAGAAACTAACGACTGAACTATGTAACTGAAAAACTCGAACTACTTTTAAAAATGAACAACCATCCCTTTTTATACATTTTTCTTCATTATTTACTGGCTAGATTTATTTGATCAAACTAATTTACTGTTGTTTTTTTTTTCATTGACTAACTAAAATTAATTTTAACTATTTTATAATAATAGTTTATCTACTACAAATCCGGTTTGGTTATATTATAATAATTTTAATATATTTTACTTTAATTAAATAAATAATTATACATATTTTGTTTTATTATATTAATTAAATTAAGTATTAGTTTTCCACCTTCAATATAATAAATTTAGATTTATTATAACGTGAACATCGACGATCGTCGTAATATATATATATATATATATATTTCTCGCTTGTTTCATCTTGTGTACTTTTGCCGGATTTGCTTCTTTATCTAGATCATTTAGTTGGATTATTTCGCCTAGGTATTTAAATTTTGTTACTTTTTTTTTATCTTTTCATATTTCGTTGCTAAATAACACGGTTCCGAAGGTTCACTGGTCATATACACAGTTTTTTCACATAAAATTTGTAGGCCAGCTTTTTCAATGTATTTATCTGAATCACTCTTGCAAATTCTCGGCTAAGACTGCTAGATCATCTGCGAATGCTAAGCATGAAACCGTAATTTTAGATTTCTTCCTAAGTTCAATTCCGACATTTTTCAACATTATCATCCAATCACGTATAACTTTCTCTGAAACGCAGTTAAAAAGCACAATCTACCTGTCTTACTTCTGAATTAATTTCAAATGCCTCTGCTATTTACTTTTGATGTTGCGTTTGTGTTAGTGTTTGTTTTATTAAATTCATGGTTTTATTATCTACGTTGAATTATTCCAGAGTATTAAATAGTGTCTCCTGTCAACAGAATCGAATGTTTTTTTGTTTTTTTTTTTTGTTTTTTTTTTTTGTTTTTTTTTTTTTTAACTCTACGAATGTAGTGATTACGTTCTTCCATCTTATTCCTTTATATCTAATTATCGGTTTAAGATTTATGTTCCACGTACGATCGTCCTTTTCGGAAATTTGCTTGATATTCATCTATTTGTTGTTATATTTGCGTTTCTAACCGGTTCAGAAGTGCTTTAGTCAAAATTTTATATGTAACAGGTAATAATGAATATTGTTGACATCATTTTTCTTTCCTTTTTCATGCAGTGAATAGATTAATGCTATTTTCCACTCATCCGGTATCTTTTTCTCTTTCCAAATTTTTTCTATTACATTTTGTAGTTTTCTGATCATTTCGTTCTTACATATTTGAGTAATTATTCAATCTTTGCCGGTAGCGTTATTCGACTGTTTAACAATCTCTTCGATTTGTTGATAGTTCGGGGCTACAAATTCTTTACATTTAGACGTTATTAAATGTCGAAATTTTCCTTAGCACTGATAGCTAATTTTCCTTTCTCATTTTTAAACATAAACTAGGTGGCTGATATTTTCGTAATTATTTACTAAACATTTTGTAAAAAATCGTACAATTATTTTTCTTAAAATTCTCTTTTATTCTGACGAGTTGTTCATTTTAATATTTCATTTTCGTCGATCTAATTATTTTAGCTGTTTTAGATCTCTGATTTTTAAATTGTGCATAATCATCCTGTTTCTAATGCCATCTTTTTGTTCATTGCTTCAACAGCTTCATTACATTCGATCTGTGTTTTCTTGATATTTTAAGTGGAGCTATTTCATATGTATTATTTCAATTAATTTCGTTTTAATTTCTTCTCAGCTAATATTCAGTTTATTTTGATATTCTTTTTTTTTTAAATTAACATATGTCTCCTTTAGGAACTTTAATAGTTGTTTCCAGATGAATTTTATTCCACGAAATGGAGTTCATTTTGATAGTGGTTTAAATAATGATCAGTTTAAACATTTGCCCCTTTTTAATTTTTACATTCATAATTCCTCTCCGACTATTAGATGTGGCCACATGAACATTTTCAAATTCCCTTAAGCATGTGTTCAGTGATCTTCATGTCATTTGTCTCTTGAGCACTTTTTTAAAAACCGTTGACATTAGTTTTAGATTAAACGCATTACATATTTCCAATAATCATTCTCTTTTTTTGATTAGTGAGTGGGGAGGTTTCCCACAATTTTTCCTAACTTTTTTTTCTTACTAATCGTTTAATAATATTTTCACATTTCCTACAGAAATTTTATTCATCTCTTTATCTAAGATTTCCCAGAAGTTTTCTATTTTTGAAGAATTTTTCTATTGTCTTCATTTATTGGCCCATGACAATTTATTAGTGTATAGATTTTATTTCCACGTAAAAATTTTTTAATGATTCAAGAATTGTCGCGTTAACGATGAAAGCTGTCCCGTGATGAAATATTGCTTTGTTCATAGGATTTTTTACTTCTTGCCTTTAAAGATCCTACAACCTTCTGATTCCATTACGTCTTCATAACTCTAGTTTCTTGTGCAGCTAATATTAGAATTTTATTTTCTTCCATAACCTTAATTGTTTTGGTCTTCCTACTTTTAACAATGAATTCACATTTAATGTGCAAAAGAAATATTTCTTTCTAGCTTTTAACTTTGTGCCATTTCAAATGTTGTATGTTGGTCCGCGCTCTCCAGAATATGATAGCCCGGTAAATTCGCACTAGAGGATTTCGGAGTATTTCCTGGAGTATATATGTCAGAAGGATTTTCAATCATGCATTGTTTAATAGTTCAAGTGGATCATGGTTGTTAGTCACATACCAATTTCAGCATTAAAACTGAGATTGTAAGCCTCAGAGTTTGAATTCAGCATCTCCTAACCTGGATAATAGACGCTGACCAGATAGCCGCTCCACAGGAGACAGACGCTTCTGTATTAAGTTTTGTTTTCTGTCTATCATAGCCTTTTGGGCAATTTTCTACCTGCAAATCGGCGGTTTGTTACTGCGGAAGTAACGCTGTAAGGTTTTTACGGCGACTTAAGCCCGCCGAGGGAGATACGGTTATTTATGCAGACGTTTAGTAAACGGTTACTCAAGCTGTCTATTTGCATCCTCGTGTCTACTTACCCGGTCACTGCTGGAATCGCCTACTCGAGGTTTTCCATCGGTAGCCACTCTTGGTTCGCAACTCTTTATTGGTTATTCACAGTAAACCAGTATATCTACTAGCCATTCTACTATACACGACGCGCCTCATTCCGGTTAGAGCTCTGACCCGGAAATCTACAATGTATATCCCCGGCGAGGAAATACTGTTTTGATATTATGATACGAACTTTTTAATATTTTGTTGTAAAATTCGATTAAAATTTCGTCACTACTTCCGTTTCAGCCTGACTAAAGACGCTCGACAAGAACTATTTATTAGATAGGTTATTAAGTTGTCTTGATTTTATTTTTTTCTTTACTAGATTATGTGATACCTTATTTCGTCATATACAACTAAAATTAAATTGTGCATATATAAACGTTTAATTCAAGATGTAGCCATCTTCGAAAATAGGTAATACTCACAAGCTATAGTAAAATGAAGATGCTGCAAGTAAATAAGGTCGGGAAAACACAGGTAATACAATTGTTCAAAAATATTATAGATTTCATTTAACATAAGGGACATAGTGAAAAATGAAGTGCGCAAAAAAACTCAAGTGGAAAGAAGAATTTTAAAGATAATTAATTAGCAAAAAATATGCTATTTCGGTCACCTAATGCGTGGAGAAAATTATAAATTTCTGCAGTTTATATTATTAGGAAAGATTGAAGGAAAACGAGAACGAGGTAGAAGATGAACATTATGAATGGAAAATATACAGCAGTGGACAGAAATAGTACAGGCAGTCGGAGAATGTGATTTGTTCTGTTATTAATCGACTGCGCACAGAATCGTATATGGCACGAATCTGAATAAGGAACATAATTATATTTGTGCATTTTTAATTATATTTTTGTAATTAATTTGATTTGTTTCCTACCGTATGTTAAAGTGTGGTCGAAGCAGTTGAGCGTTCTACAGATAAAGTAATAATTTTTTTTACGATGAATGCTTTTTAATTCGACCTGTAAAACGTTAATTAAAATCAGAATGCTCGACGTTGTGTTTAAAACCTGTACTAATTTCAAGGTTCTATTTTAAAAGATTTTAAGCTTATCATAAAATAACTAGACGTTTAAATTATATAGGGTGATCCGCAGAAGACGGACGGTATTGTTTTTTGAATAGCTCGGTAGCACTGCTACAACACAAATCGCGTGCTCCACGTTTAGTGTACATACGAGAGAGATGCGTTTCAGTTTCGGTTATCGTGGCGTCCTATAACGAAAAGGAGGGCACTTTTTGCGTGGAAAGTTATTTTTGGCGCGAATCGATCACGACAGTGCAAAGAGAGTTTCGAAAAGAATTCAACGCGATTTCTTTTTGCGTGAGTACCATAATTTACGAAACACGTCCATGAGATCGGAAAGATTTAAAACCTCGGATTTCTGAAGAAATTTCAAAAATTCGGCGATCTATGCTCGAAAAGTCGTAGAAAATGTTGTAAAGACTGAATGATTGTTTTGCAAATGACGGTCATCTGAACGATATTGTATTCCACAAATGATTGTAAGCTAATCTTTCGTTTTCCTATTTTTTTTTTTTTTTAAAATCATTCAAAAATTTTGGTCGAGTAGTCTTTCAGTTATTTAAAAGAACAACAAAATCTTCCCCGTCTGCTCTGGGTCACCCTATAGTTATCATTACTGTTATTAGATTATTATTTGTTGTTTCGTTTTTTCAGAAATTTTATAACCGATGTACATAAGAAAACGGAACAGATTTTAACAGCTCAACAACAGCAGCCAACTGGTCGAGCCGAAATAGCCTTATCCGATACGACGTCCGTATTGAATGAAATACGACATGATATGAAATCGCTTAAAATTGATGTAGCAAACGTAGCTAATAAATTAAGTACTGAACGCGATAGCAGCTGCAGAAACATCTCTTGCGTCAGCACCAATATGTTCATATTAATTATCTGCGCGCAAGCGATATTATTGATCGCTTATTTCGTTTATAAGTATGTATTTTTAAAATTCAGTTGCGTTTGTTTCTTCTAAAAGTTATTTTCAATTAGTTTTATTTGTAGAAATCTACTTCGGATACTAATCATTTCGAATTATTGGATAAAGAGGTTTAAAAATGTTACTCCGTCCTAACACTACTACGATTATTCTGGAAATATCGTCGTAAGTTATTTCGACTGTCGTAATTTTTATACCTTGCAGTCGATGATTATAACAAAGAAATTGTTTCTTAACGAATTTAAAATTTAATCTTAATCTAACCTCTATGATTACAAAAAAAAATTAAAAATCCGTCTTTATCGTTCATAATTTATAACTATATTTTTAAAAACGTTTCTAATACTAAGTTATCTTATTTATTTCTTCACCGCTTAACCTGTATTATCTTGTTACCCCTTATAAATTTCCACTTGGCACTGATCATAGTGATTTATGTTCTTACAGAAATTGGCAGTATGATGTTTAATTTTTTAAAGGTGTGACACGCGAAATTAGTTTTTCACACATCATACACGTTCCTTTTAACCACCCAGATTTCCTTCAAAATAAAATCTTGCATTTACATAATTACGAGTTAATAACAGAGAAATAAGAAATTTGCAGATGGACTTTGAAACGTACTTCATGATGAGATTCTTTTTCCACATAAACATTATATATATATATATATATATATATATATATATATATATATATATATATATATATATATATATATATATAAAGTTGAATATATTGGAGAGTAGTGATTTTATTAATTAATTATAAACAAACAAAATAAAACACAATCACTAAAAGTTTTTTAATCGCGAAGCTTTTCGACAGTTACGTCATTTTCAAGCGCGAACTAAAAATTATTACATCTTTTTGTATATATGAAAAACCAGAAATGTTTATATAACGACAACTTAAAATTTGATATACATATTTCACTAGGCAAACATAATTTCAATTTTAGATTAATTTACAATAAATTTCATTTATAAAACAGATTTTTGAATAAATTCTTCATCGAAATTGGTAAATATCTCCCAAACCTGGTTCAGGTTCTATTAAAAGTTGAATAAATTTTAAGTTGTCGTTATATAAACATTTCTGGTTTTTCATATATACAAAAAGATGTAATAATTTTTAGTTCGCGCTTGAAAATGACGTAACTGTCGAAAAGCTTCGCGATTAAAAAACTTTTAGTGATTGTGTTTTATTTTGTTTGTTTATAATTAATATATATATATATATATCTTTTGAATTGTAGTTTAGTTTCGTACGTCCAGATTTGATTTTTTAAGCCATTTAGTAAACTTTTCCATGTGGTCTAAATATCGATTTGCCAATCTTTGCTTTTTTTTCGACCTTACACTTACTTTGCCCTGTATAATCAGTTTTTCCGATATATTGGTCCGAATTATGCGGACGAAATAGCATAAAATTCTTTCGTTAATTGTAGGTATTAAACTCTCGCTTTTAATACTATATTACACCAAACAAGCTACGTTTTTGCATTATAAACATACAAAATAATAAAACTCCGGGAGAAGACGGTATTACAAATAACATCCTAAAACATGTACCTCAAAAAAAAAGTCTTCTACTTCTTTACATTTATAATTCGATGATGCGACTATTTTACTTTCCGAAAAGATGGAAACATTCAATAATTATACCAATTCACAAATATGGAAAACCGGCTTCTGACGTTTCATCATACGGATCAATAAGTTTATTGCATACGTTTGGGGAACTACTTGAGAAATTACTTCATCCAATTGTGTTTGTGGTATTAAGAACGAGATTGTTTTACTTCCGGATCATCAATTCGGATTCCGAACTAAGCACTCGTCTGTTCACCAGTGTCATAGAGTTGTCGACGCAATCGAGTTGGTTTTGCATCGCAAATTATACTGTTCAGCGGTGTTTCTAGATGTAGCCAGGGCATTCGATCGCGTCTGGCATGAAGGATGTTCTACAAGATCAATGAGATTTTTCCGCTTGAAATATACTTTCTTTTAAAATCCTATCTCAACGGTAGATCATTTCAAGTCAACATAGACAAAGATGTATGTACTCCGCGAATGATTATTGCATCAGTCCCTCAGCGTCCTAGGCCCTCTTTTATACGACAGATATACCGACCACAATGTTCACTATTCAGGCTACTTTCGCGAATGATGTTGCTATTTTGGCTAGTCATGAAGACCCCCGCGAAGCGTCAAGATATATATATATATATACAGAGCCACTTACTATTAACTGAGCAATGGGTCCGAAAGTGGAAATCGAAATAAATAACCTTAAGTCATCGCATGTCGCTTTCACAACTAGACGACAGAATTGCCGGCCAGTTACATATTGCGGTCGAATGATAGCAACAGTGCAAGAAGTTATTTAGGATTAACAGCGGCCGAACACGTCATGAATACGCGGAAAAAGCTGACGCTTCTACTGCGCCAGTTATATCGGTTAATAGGGCGCAAATCGCAACTTCGTCTTGCAAACAAAGTCCTCTTATACAACACAGTAATTGCTCCTAACTGGAAATATGGTCTCGAGGTGTACGGTTCGATGTGCAAAACCAACCTAAATAAGATACAATCGTTTCAGTCAACGGTTTTAAGGATTATGACAAATGCACAATTTTGTATAACGATATCATACATCATGACCTCGGAATATCAACCGTTGTAACAAATAAGAAAATGCATATGGCACGCAGTGAAAACTATCACAAATGTCGACAACACATCTTCCAGATAACCTTGTCAGACGTCTTAAAAAACGTCAATGTCGGGATGCACTTACGTCATCATATAAATCATACAACATTATACATTGGGATATGTTGTTTATAATCTTCATATAGATTGGTACACACACAAAAAAAAAATCCGTAGTTTTTTCATAATGTACTTATTTTTTCTGTGCGCGCCGTCTATGGTATGCGTAATAGTTTGCGATAGCACTTTATTTCCAAGGTATCCATTTCTGATATCAAATTTAGTTTTCGATCTACATATAACGTGGTTGAAAACGCTAAGTTTATGTTTGCTTTTTCAGAGAAACATGTTGGACAATTCCCTCTTTCCCGAGATAATTAATTTTCTAGTGACAGTTTCGTTAATATCTTCGTATTAATATGATTTAATGAAACAGAGTTCTGTTTCTCGTATTGTGATTTATTTATTTTATTTATTAAACAAACGTGCTAATGATTTGTTCGTTATTTTCTGATCCATATTTAGATCGAAAGAAGAATCGAATCGGAAGAAATTCTATTAAATTTTCAAATTGTATTCATTTTTTGTATCGATGTAAAATGTTTAAATTCGTATACGGGTGTGGTTGTGTCTTCGGGAACTTGTTCCGATTTGTATGTTTATATTCTGTTCGTACTATTTGTTATTATTATTATTAACTGTATAAGTATTTTTATATATATATATATATATATATATATATATATGGTGCGTATGTGCTGTGTCGTTTAGACGACCGCTGTATTTTTTATTATTGTATTCGTACATATATTTATATATCTATGTGTGCATATTAAAGTTTTATTTGTTGTTACATTTGTTTAAATTACTTATGTGCATGTGGTCAATTTTAAAAAGTTAATCGTTCACGTAATCTATTACGCTTCATATATATTATAGTTTTTGAATGTGTATTATGCGAAGACGGAACCGATTGAACTAAATTGTATACCGGGGTAGAATCGAATTTTATATGGGGGTTAATTTTGATTTGAAAATTATAAATTACAATAGCTTAAATTTTACTCTAATGCGTATTGTTATTATATTGATTTATGTGTCACATTAATAGTCCTATTCTACAGGAAAGACTCAATACCTGAGCATGTGACTTATCAACGCTTGATCGCGACAAAACATATCAAAGTTAAATAAATCAACATTATACGTAGAAAAATGTATACCGACTGCTTAGTAAAACCTTCGAAATCAAAATTTCGTAGCTTCATAATGCAAAAGCCGTCATAAACGTTTCCACGTATCTTTGAGGTACAGCCTCAATATCGAACATCAAAAACAACATTGAAAATAATAGTACACTCAAATACCGAAATCGAAGCATGGAAATCAGACAGATGTGTACATATTGCCGCGTATGATGAACGTGATACCGGAAGAAATATTGAAAGAAACGATGGAGAGGAAAGTAAAACGTGAATTAAAAAAATGGTTACAAAATAAGGAAAATGTGGATAAAATACTATAAGAATAATGAAATTAGGAGCATTATGAAATACAAATATAGTATGATACAATGCGGATGCCAGGGTTCTACTACCGATTGGAAAATTAAAAATTTGGTGTAAATGGGAGCCTATATGTGGATGATTAGAGTGGAAATATATTGTTTTTGCAAATTGAAAGGTAATATGAATTAAATCTAACAGATGTATAAATGTATTCTATGTGTGTGTGTGTGTCTGTGAGCGTGGTACTAATCAGTACTTAAGCTCACTTTGGGAGTTAAGTTAGAGAGTACGTGAGAGTGTAAATGAGTTATAATTATATAAATAAACGCTAATTAAAGAAATCAATGTAATAAATGTAATCAAAATAAAAATTTATATTAAGCGTATAATATTAAATCGTAAGAAATGTAATTACCCGTCGAAAAGCGAATGACGGGATAAGTAGTATTAAAATAATTGTATTATGTCGTACGAGTGTTGTTGTGTTGCTGTGTGTGTATATATGAGGCGTGATTATGAGTGTATATATCATTATAAAATTTATCACAAATATACGTTTTAGAAAGAAAAAAAAAGAAACATCCATAGTACACGCGTAAATGTACCGAATGTACGAACAATAATTCGTAGTCGTAGCGAATGTTACAAGCATAGGTTAGAAGGTCACCTAAATCAGTTGGTGGTTAATTTACCGGACCGTGACGATAAAGTACACAGACTAAATCGTTCTAAATAATTACATCTTTCCACTATATTCTGTCGCGACCCACGTACGTTAATTTGACGATTAATAAGGCTAAGCCTATGTTTATTAATAGCTGTATCAATTCTGTTTACGATACTTCACGCAATTGCGTCGTTGACAGGTCAAATGCATTAATGGTCAAAAAAATTAGCGTTTTAAACTAATTTATGCTATGCTATTTTGATTCTTAATACGCCCGTCCTAAAGTATTTCTATCGTTGTTTCCATATCGAAAGTGGAGGATAAGAACGTTATATGAATTTAATCAACGATATAAGTTGAATCATGGGAAAAAATAACACTGTGAGAAGTTCTTCCGATGAATACCGTTATGGAAGCTCACCTCCAAAATAACCATAACCTTACAGATGAAACAGATTTCGAATTCTCGTCTCAGCGTTCAACCATTTAGCCTTCCTCGCTGATCGCATTAATTGATCAGTTTAAATATACGAATTAATTACTAGATATCATATAAAATGATCCGCTAAGGTTTCTACCTTTTTTTTTTTTCATATATTTGTTATTTATAACTAGCCAATGAGTGAGGCTATCTAATAAATGATATCATCATATATACATATACACACACATATATATATATATATATATATATATATATACAGATATAATATAATCACGTGTAGGAGGAGTATCCAATGATACATCCCCTCAAAACGATTATATGATCAAATTTTTCATTTTAGTTTGCTTCAGTCTCGATGACGGTTCCGAGTGTAAAAGTTCGACTACCAGCTTATTTGGGTGATTTTGTATTTGCATCAGATGTTTCTGTGCGAGCCTCCGGACAACTTCATCCACCAAATCGATTTTCAAATCCCGATGTATAACTTCATTAGACACGTACCACGGCATACGGTATGTTAGGCGTAGCACCTTGTTTTGGAAGCGCTGAATAATCTGTTTGAGACTTCTTTGCGCAACCCCAGAGTTGTGCTGCATAACACCATACTGGACGTTAGTACCGTTTTATATAGGCGATTCTGGAGCGACAGCTTCGACTGAAATCCTAATAACCAGTAAAGTTGTTTCTATCTTATAATGACCATTACTAGTCGTTTCAGTCTTTAAAACTGTCCCAGTCGGAGCTTCGAGAAATGTATTACTTCGCGTATTTTCTTTATTAGCGATTTACGACGCGTTTAAAGAATGTTCATACGGATGACACTGGCCTATGTACATTTTTATATAGAATTGACGTAATAATAAATCGAAATATGATTACGAAATGTATAAATACGACCCAGAACGGAAAATTCATGTCGGAACAATTATATTAACAAGATGAAACGTCATCTAAAAATATGCAATACTCAGCTAAAATGGGAACTTCACGTGAGATATGTTGGTCTTATTTTATATATGTGGATCGTTATCGCTTCGTATACCTTGTTCTCGATTATATAAATTGTTACAAAACTTAGTTCGTTTAATATAGAAAACATTTTAATATTACTAGTTTTACTACTATATTAATATCCTACTTGGTGACGTGCCACTAACTACAATCAGTAAATTACAAACCGTTCGAAATAAATGCCTTGTTACATTCTAGACAAGCATAATATGGTCCTAAATCGTTATTGCATTATCGAGCCTATTCAAGGAACAGACTGAAAAGTTTCATAAATAATGGGCTAATCATAATTCTGTCAAATTGGAATTTACACTCGCTACTAGCTGTATATACGAAAAGGAATTGAACATTCGTAGGTTTTATTTATACCCCCCGCCTCTATATTTTTAAATTTTGTAGTTATATATAATCGTTAATTCGTGTAGTGAGAGCGTACGTGAGTGTACGTTGTAACAACCATGTTTGTTACATTGAAAATAATTAAATAAATAATTATTTTCATATATTAATATATGAAAAATTACGTAAGTTAAAAAGAAGGTAATATATATATATATATATATATATATATATATATATATATAATATAAAGGCAAGAATGAGTGTTAATAATAATAATAATAATAATAATGGTCAAATAGTGTGTTGTTAGATGCAGGTGTTTTCATGGTCAAATGTTGAATTTTCACGTGATAGGAGTTGGGCATATATGCACATATATTATGTATGTGTCAGATAAAGAGAACAGTGAAGCGGAAAAAGGACAGATTATAACGTCGAGCACAGCCGTCTGATGGTCGCCAGTCTGTCGTACTAACTAAAATAAGTATATGACTATAAATATCTGCGTGTAAGTATGTAAATGTGAATGTGTGTGCATGAATGGGTGAGCAGGTGTCTTTCCATTGAGTCGACTTGCTGTCGTCAGTATCGGGTGCACTGTTGCCGGCGATGCACTGTTGCCGACGATGATACCAAGGGAATTTACGAC
Source organism: Coronaproctus castanopsis (assembly GCA_032883995.1). Classification (NCBI taxonomy): domain Eukaryota; kingdom Metazoa; phylum Arthropoda; class Insecta; order Hemiptera; family Monophlebidae; genus Coronaproctus; species Coronaproctus castanopsis. The sequence continues at coordinate 33,792,119 of CM065054.1, read as the reverse complement.
TAACAACAATTAGTCGTATTAGTCACTTTCGTCGCGTGTCGCATCACCCCCTATTAAATCACCGTTCGCTGTTAAACCAGTTACGGTCTTCACATATGTGTGGGAGTGAAAAGCAAATAGGCATACGAAAAGGGACGAACTGGTACCGAGAGCGAAAAAGAAATACTTTTAGCGTGTAGAAACCGTTGGGTCTTTACACATATGTGAAATGACGGTGTATAGGAAAAATTAAAATGACAAAAAATCAGTGTTACCCAAACTAGTGTACTAGCTACGATTTCGATTTTGTATGTTCTTTATTAGCGCGGTATTTTTACCGAACATACTTTTTTTATTCGGAGGGACTATATAAAATACGTTCTGTAAACAAATGCAGTTTTAATTGGGTGAAGTGTAAATGAACTATTTAACACCTTCTCTTCTCCACTTTCATACTTAAACAGAGATCTACTAGATAGCTTCTAAAAAGAGCTAGTTGTAGAATAGAAAAAAAAAAATATTTAACGTGAAATGTACGCAATGAAATCAATCTAATTTTAACGACAACACGCGAAAAAAATTAATTTAATTTCGAATAGCGATAATTGTATGCAAAAGAATTCCGTTATTTCTAATTATACGCCACTGAGTTAATTTTTCTTGAAATAATTCAAACGATATAATTTTATGCTTTCGCTAATAAAAAACTTTTTCTTTTACGTTAACTGGTTAAAAATTACAAATCAAAGAGAAAACTAATCTGGTTTTTATTCTGCTTTAATTTATTTACTTCACAAATTTCTGCTTCAATAATCGAAATATTTAATGTCACTTTTTTACACGCTGCTCAACCAACATTCTCCCTGTTGATCTCACAAAATCGAATTGAATTCTCCTTTCATAATGAAACCATATGTGCAAGATGTCATTAAAAACGCAGCTAAGAAGCATGCTGATAGGTTGGATAAACATACCAACTGGACAGCAATTATCCTACTGGATAATATGGAGGAGATTCGCCGGCTACAACGGACGAAACCACTAGATTTACTCTAGTTAATGACAGGCTATGATGAAAAGCTGCTATGTGAACACTAACTAGCTACAACATCAATGGATGGGGCTATAAGTGACTAAATTGTAATCACCTATGATAACATCTACTGATAGCCTAGACAGGCTAGGCGTAGATTATAGCAGGGATATAAAAAAAAAAAAAATAATGAACATTTTTGCTCTTACCTTTAGCATAGATCCTGCTTTCGAGTTTCATTATTTTCTCTTATTGTTAGAACCCTATTTTGAGACATATATATATACATAATTATCCTTATTTAATCCCATCGGATTCTGATTTTTTTTTTTATCATTGTATAGCGCACCGTTCATTTTTTTCAATCATGTGACAAAGTTTGCGCGCGCAGATATTCCCTTATTGGGTATTTTTTGAAGTCATTAAATCAACGCACGCTATCATGATAGTTGCAAACGGGCATACCAAACTTTTATCATATATCAATGATAATAATTTAAATTAAAACACCCTTATAATTTCAGAGAGTTGAAATTAAAAATTGCACATGCACAAAACCAACCTGTAAGTTTGCGTTCGGTCCAGTGACCAGAAAAACGCAAAAAATACCCAATAAGGGAATATCTGCGCGCGCAAACTTTGTCACATGATTGAAAAAAATGAACGGTGCGCTATACAATGATAAGAAAAAAAAGCAGAATCCGATGGGATTAAATAAGGATAATTATGTATATATATATATCTCAAAATAGGGTTCTAACAATAAGAGAAAATAATGAAACTCGAAAGCAGGATCTATGCTAAAGGTAAGAGCAAAAATGTTCATTATGAAAGGAGAATTCAATTCGATTTTGTGAGATCAACAGGGAGAATGTTGGTTGAGCAGCGTGTAAAAAAGTGACATTAAATATTTCGATTATTGAAGCAGAAATTTGTGAAGTAGATAAATTAAAGCAGAATAAAAACCAGATTAGTTTTCTCTTTGATTTGTAATTTTTAACCAGTTAACGTAAAAGAAAAAGTTTTTTATTAGCGAAAGCATAAAATTATATCGTTTGAACTAGGGGTTTTATCCGCCTCTGCTACCGAAGGGGGTTGCTACCCAACGGGGGTAGTGCCTATTTTTGGGAAGCTGTTGGGGATTAATTGTGATTAAATACCGTTCAAATAGTGCAGGGGCTCTGACGAGTAAAACAAAAAAAGTTTCACCCAAATTCGACTAAAATTCGCCAAATCCGCCCTTTGAATGGGCTCCGCAAGTGGGAAGTCTACATAAAACAAAAATATCGTTAATTTATATATATTTTTCCTGAAATTTGCCATCGGATAAAACCAAATTCGTCGACTGCAGTTGCTGTTGAACTTAAGACACGCCCGCTTTCCTGAGATTAATTTTTGCTATAGAAATTTGCCATCGGATAAAACCAAATTCGTCGAAATGACGTCATACTGCAGTTGCTGTTGAACTTAAGACACGCCCGCCGCTATAAAACGTTACTTATGTACGCGCGTGTTATATATATAAATTAAATTCGTCGAATATCCCATTCTTAAGCGATTTATCGCGCAAAAAACCTAATAAATATTGATGATTTATATATAACCCCCTATCTATCATAGGGGCCGTAAAAAGGGCGCAAAACCCCGAAAAATCCTTTAACCTCAATTAGCTCGACGAATATTCGCTATAAAAATACGCGAATACCGTCGTTAGACGCGTATTTTTGATCGCCCGTAACTTTCGTTGGAATTATTTTCTCAAATTGCTAATAGTTCACGAATTATTGCGAAAAATCGAAATTTGCAAGAAATCGAAAGGGGATCCCCTTTTGAAATTTTCGAGTTCGGTTTGAAATTTCTTTTCAGGGCGTTTTCGCTTTTTACCGTAGATCTTATACAGTAATGACTATTTCCGAAGTCGGAATCGTTTAAAAATTTTTACCTCGCTCGCTATGCCTAATAAAAAGTTATGTATGTACGTGCGATACCTACAGTTAATATGTACGTGTATATAGTTTATATGTCCTACCGGCCAAACATTCCTCTGCAGCTGCTGTTTCCTATGTATATATTAAAAAAAGATCGATCAAACGTTTTGGGCTACAGGTATATATATAGCTACTAATCTCCCAGTTATATATGTATATATTATATTATCAAAATTATATTATATATTTACACATATAATATTATCAAATTTTTATATATTATCAAAATTAAAACAAATTATTTTTTTAATTAAATATTATCGAAATTATTCGAAAGGGGGTCCCCTTTTGAAATTTTCGGTTTGATGATTATTATTTATTTATATATATATATATATATATTGTAACAACCATGCTTGTTACATCGTTAGTATTAGTGAGCAGTTAAAAGTGATAGATTGAAATTAGAATTAAAAATTATATATCGAAATTTAAATTAAAAATATATACGTGGATGATGAAAGAAAAAGAAATAGTATATATATAGGTATGTGTGTATATACATCCGGTCGGCGTCGCGAACGTGACTTTCCCAAAGGAAATATAATAAAAAGAAATATAATAAAAAGGAAATAGAATGGAGGTAGACTGATATAAGTATAGATATATGTGTATTGGGGAAAGCACACTGGCGCCGATAAGATTAGAGTTGTAAAAGATCCATCAAAGTTAGTATAAAAAAAAAATGCTGAAGGGAGACATATATAATAAATTAAGCATTGTCATGGCAAAAGCAAACAAAAAGAATAAATATAGCATACAATGGATTCAGTCGGCATTTTGGTCGAAGACCAAAAGAAACAGCTCCGAATTTTCTGATTAGCTAGCCCAAAAGAGAAATCGGAGGGTTCCGTCGAAAATAGTCAATTTAGGAATTTCTAATATCTGTAGAATTCCTAGAAAGCAAGTATGTGGAGTATATGTGTATATGTGTTATGTTACCTGATGCTGGCTGCCGTACTAATAAGTATATATATAAGACTATATATGTATATATGTATAAGTATATAACCTTTAAATATAAGGGACCACGGAACTTGTCCTTGGTTCAACTATTTTCGTCGAAATAGACAAAAAACCATTAAGGTTGAGAAAAGATCAAAACAATAATTGAAAAGAAACCGGCATTTCGTCAACATTAAAGTAAATAATAAGTACAACAATGATAAGATACCTATGTCGCCTCCAGAGTCCTGGAGAGTAATAAAAATAAAAAGACGAGTTTTGTCGGAGTTTTAGTTCACGAGTTCGCCAGTTGAGTTAGTTGAATTTTGTCAGTCGACACAGTCAGTTTTCGAATCGTCTATGGGTAGGTCGAAACAGCGGTGACGTTAAGAAGTGAGGATGGATCGTAGGGACTTCGATCGTGAAGCCCATTCATCCAGGCTAGGGACAGTTCCGTAAATTAAATTACATTATATTAATAAGTTATTAGAAAATTTCCTCATTTATGTTTTAAAAAGTTAAATAGTAAAAATAGACGTAACCGAAAATCGCGCCCGTTCGAGAGTCGTAATTAATTTTATTAAAAATATAATAAATCTTGAATAAAATAAAAACCGCGTTCATTTTTTTTATTCTTTGTATTAATTTATCTTATTATATTAACGGTCGTGGGCCAACCCACGTGGCATCCCGGACATACCTCAAAGTCAGAAAGTCGGTAACGTTGTATGTTTAATATTTATATTTAAATATTTAAGTATATAACGTAAATAAAAATATATAATAAATGCTAACGATCCGTATGTATGTGTATATGTATTTATATATATATGTATATATATCGTACGGGTCGTTACAATATATATACATATGTAGCTACTAACCCGCCGACCAAAAATGGATAAAAAAATTTTAAACATCGAAAATCAAATTTTAAACTCACGATTTCTCGTTACCGGTTAATTTTTAAAACATTTACGTCATACCATAAATTATAGATCTCGACGTCTACTTTCTTTTAAGCCCAACCCAAACCCCCTATCTATGATAGGGGCCGTAAAAAGGGCGCAAAACCCCAAAATCCTTTAACCCCAATTTTCTCGACGAATATTCGCTATAAAAATACGCGACTACCATCGTTAGACGCGTACTTGAATCGCTTTTTATTAGCGAAAGCATAAAATTATATCGTTTGAATTATTTAAAGAAAAATTAACTCAGTGGCGTATAATTAGAAATAACGGAATTCTTTTGCATACAATTATTGCTATTCGAAATTAAATTAATTTTTTTCGCGTGTTGTCGTTAAAATTAGATTGATTTCATTGCGTACATTTCACGTTAAATAATTCTAAACTCTATTTAAATGAACTTCTATCTAAATAAATAAATAAATTAAATCCTTTGTTTGCTATTATATTAAAATTATGTACTAATATGGTGCTTGTATGGAGCAATCTTTCTGAGACATATACAATTATATTTCAGGCGTGCAAGGAATCTTAAAATGCGATCACGCATACAAGCGAGAGATACCTATTTTAATTGCAAAATTATAAAATATATAATATTGTGTATAAAAAATTATATATATGTAAGCACCAAATAATGATAATAATTAAACTATTTTCCTACTTAAACACTGATTTATTTATTGTTTTTTTTTTTTTTTATTTGCATGCCGACTCTTAGGTTATCAACGCAATTGATAATTAATTTAGAATTTCTTGAATAACGGTGTATCCCAATAGATAAAACCGTTTTTTTCCCATGTGTAAATATATACATATATACACATATTTTTTTCTCTTTTTTTAATAAATATGTTATTTAATTACTACTACCTATCATTCGTTAGACGACGCAACATTGTCTCTTCTTTAATCTTCTAACTGGATTATCCGGCAATACGATGGTCTTCATACGTGATATTAACGGATTTAAATTTTGAGCAAATTATGCATTCTATTGTACCGCTGTTTATATACCTCCATAACCGAAGGAATATTTAGATCGTTCTGAATTATATTGTTTCTTATATAATATGGCGCATTTATCCTCAATATTTTAGATTGATATGTCTGTATTTTGTTTGTTTAGATGCGCCTTAGCAGCTCCAGACAGGAGCTATAATAGTCTTATAAGATATATCTTAATGCTTTGCAAGTTTTTGTATAAAAACAGATGAACATATGCGCTATCTTCTTTTTTTTTTTTTTTTTTTAAATCGTATATTTGAATAATTTTTTTTTTACAATTATACAGTCATATTAGTGCAGATACATGGCAAATAAATAAAGTGTATGCAACACTATTTCCACACACACACACACACTATAAAATCATCTACATTATATTCAGATTAAAAATTACATGTGTATAATTATATTTTACCTCATCCCGTCAAGCTTTCGCTTGTCGACAGGTATCAAACTAACTAATTAATATACACCAGTGTTCATGTACGTACACATATAGAATACATACACGTACAACTAAATACATAATTTTAACAGTTTACTTACTGAATACAGTATTCCACTCATTCTAAAAGTCATTTATACGTCTCACTTATTTTCCAGACATTTACACCATCATTTTTATCAATTGCCTGCAGCAGCCCCCTGATATCCGAGTTGTCTATTCCTCTTTCTCGTCATTTTCCATTCTACATCAAAACAGGTAAGGCTGTTCCAATTTTCAAGTCTGGTGATCGTTGTGCAGCTGAAAACTATCGTCCTATCTCCCTACTATGTGTACCCAGCAAAATATTGGAGTCTATTTTATATGAAAGATTTAATTTTTTTTTGCCTATAGTTGTTCCCGAGCAGCATGGTTTCTTAAGGTCTAGATCTACTACAACTAATCTTGTTAAAAATTAATTACTGGCTGTTTGGTGCAGCGTCTTCACGTTGACTGCATTTATACGGGCTTCAGTAAGCCTTTTGACAAAGTCAGCTATACTTCTGGTTAAGTTGCATAATTACGGATTTTCTGACGATTATATACAGTTATTTAGATCATATTTAACTTCGCGTGTGTGCTATGTATTATTTAACGGATACCAGTCCAAGCGATATACTCCTACTTCCGGCGTACCACAGGAGTCTAATTTGGGTGCACTATTATTTAATATTTTCATAAATGATATAGGAATTAACTTACGTTCAAAATTTCTATTATTTTCTGATGATTTGAAAATCAATTAAAACTCTTACTGATTGTGAATTGTTGCAAGATGATTTGTGTAGATTGCCAACATGGAACGACAATAATTACTTACCTTTTAATTATAAGAAATGTGTTTATATTCGATTTTGTCGTACAAAAAATAAATGTTTCTTTGATTACTCTATGAGTAATATTGCAGTTTATAATGTAACCTGAGTTCAGGATTTTGGGGTTTATATTGACAACGAGCTTAAATTTGCAACTCATATTGTTAATGTTACCAAAAATGCTTACAGAACTATGGGTTTCATCATTAAAAAAACATGCGTATTTCGTGATCCTAGGACTCCACTGTTACTATTCAACAAGATCGTAATTAGAATACGCGTCTGTGGTTTGGAATCCTTTCTACACTAAATATATTCATATGGTGAAAAAAGTTCAATCTCAGTTTTTGAGGTATATTTATTACCATCAAACTGGTGTCTATCCAACATTTTTAAGTTATAATATTTTATGTGATTTCCTAAATATTAAACCCTCGAGTGCTAGAAGAAAGATAAGTAAGTTCAGGTTCCTGCATGATCTTTGTAATGCTCGCATAGATGACAATTATTTATTATCTACAATTTCATTTATGGTCCCCAGTGTTAATAGTAGGTCACATCGTATTTTCTATGAATCGCATGCTCGTACAAATCTAGGTTACAACTCGCCACTTTTATCCACCTTACGTCTATATAATAACGTCCAAAATATTCATCCACAGTTAGATATTCATTTCGATAGTAAATTTATATATAATAAATTTTTTTAAACTCTATATTTCAGTTGTTACTTTTCAGTAAGTTTTTATTTTATTTTAGTCATATGTGCGTACCCCGATGGAGAGTTTGTTTACATGATAGTATGGGTGTATGACTGTATGACTGGTATATTTCTGTGTTTTTTTTTGTGCTTTTCGGATGTGTGCTTGTATTTGAGTATTGTATTTCATTAGAATCATTTTTCGGTTTGTATTAGTAATTTTTTGTTTTCAATCTAAATATTATTTATATTAATTAGCTGTGTGAGTGTGGTTCAGTTTTATTTTTGTTCATACTTTTACTTTATAATTATTCTGTAAGAGCGTACACTGTAATTGGCGTTATGCTGTACGCCGTATTGTTTTGTAAATAAATAAATAAATTTGTGTAATTATAAATTTATCAGTCTGATTACCGTACTTTGTTCTCGGTATTTGTACCTTATATTTTAGCGTTTTTCTTAAGTTATATTTCCCAATTTCCTTTTTGTCCACATCAACAATTTTAAATTGGTTTAAATAATTCGATATTTTTATCATTAAACACAATCCCCTTACATCTAAAACATTTTCTTTCCGCATTAATTCGTAAAGTGTGGCTTTACTTTCTTGTCCTACTATTAGGCTCAAAAAATTTTTCTGTAATCGATTTATATTTATTATATAAGATTTACTTGCTAGATCCCATGCTTGCACTCCATATTTCAGCCTGGAATCTACTAATGCATAGTAAATTATCTTAAGTGTTTCTTTACTTACATAATTCCGTAGAGTATATATAACATAAGGTCATACGGTAGTTTGTTTTCTACAAAGGCGGTATGTTTGTTCCATCTCAAATTTTCGTCTACGATTACTCCTAAATATTTATATTCTCTTACCATTTCTATTTTACTGCAATTTTTCTTCATACATATATTTTCCTCTGTCATATAGTGAGCACAAAACAAAAATTTAATTGTAATTCATGTAGCTGAAATTTGTAAAAGTGAAACAATTTGTTCAAATTGGTTCTTTTTTATTCACTTTAAGGTCAAATATTAATGTTGTTTTATTATGATTAAAACAGCATAGTTTTTAATCAGGAATATATTTATTATTCATCCAACAATTACTAACTGCAATCGCATAATTCTAAAAATCTCACTCTTTTTACATGTTTCTTTGTTCCATACTTGTTTCATCGCCAATGTCATTATGTCAATTCTAAAATTCTAACTCTTTTTACATGTTTCTTTATTCCATACTTGTTTCATCACTAACGTCGTATGTCATATATTTATAATTTGTGAAGTTATATTGTAACAAGTTTTTATCTGAATAGATGTATCCATTATTATTTCAGTTTAATTACTATTACATTTATACTCATTTAAATCATTCAAAGTACTACACAATGCGAAAAATAGATAATGTATAGATATACTCACGTACATAAAAAATATATTAATGTGAAACATATCTAAATATATTCAACACTTTTTAATATATAATACAAGATTCATAATATCTTGAAGTAATTGTTGTTAAAAACTTATAATTGGCCTAATATAAAGAATAAATTAAAATTTGAAATATGATTTACATTGATTTTAATTATCTGTAATTTTTTTTAACTAAGTTGTTTCAAGTAAAATTGATAATTTGACTTGGAAAAACGAATAAACGTAATATCCACTAGTGGATTATAATTTAAAAAATACGACAGATATATATATATATATATATATATATATGAACTTTATTAACATTTATAATATATTAAAAAAAAATAAAACCTCAGTTAATCAACTTACACATATACTGACTTGTAGAATTATATTTTGTGGATAAATAAAACACAATAGCCGCTAAATTAAGTACACAACAATAATAGAATCTGTTAATTATAAACCATTCATGAATATGAAAATTATTTATATAGGTACACTTTCGCTATTTTACTCTTTAATTTGTAACACGCAAAAAAGTACATAAAAAGGTAAACATTCCTGAAACGATTCACATTATAAATAAATATAAGTCAAAATGTGTCCATCGATAAGTATATTAATAGGATACAAATAATTGCATTAATAATTTAGAGTTTATTTGCAAAATAATTCTCCTTGAAAAGAAATCGGTTAAAAAACATAATGGATAATCGATGTTAACTTAATAATCATGTTAAATGCGTTTTCTTGTAAATATATAAAAAATATTTTATGAAACTTGTGAAAACATGAAAACAAATTAATTTAATTCATTAATACTTATATTAGTACAACAATATAATACAATTAATGAAATTTTTACATATACATACTTACATCATGCTTAATATATATATATATATATATATATATATATATGTATGACGTGTATTGCTAAATAATACGCGTCTATACATGCGATAGATTACAAATTTACAGTCAGTAACTAAAAGATAAGTGTGAGTAAATAGGTCTAAAATTTCGTGCTTATAAAATAAATCACAACTTTCTTAAATATTCATTAATTTCAAATGAAATATGCAGGAAATTTTGATATCGCACAAAAATCAAAGGTTTCTGTATGTTGACGATCTTCACCAGATCGGTGTGATAACAAGTTACAAAAATATGAAAATCTTGTCAGATTCGACGGTAGATACTTTTGCGGACGAGACATATAAATTTTGACCGAAATTTTGTATACAATTCATGGGCATAAGAATTATTTATATATTCCATTGATATATTGCTTTCTACCAGGGAAAGTACAACGTACGTACACTACATTGTGGATGTTCCTTTTTCAAACTGCATCGACGATGAATATAAATCTAAGTGTAAGAAAAATTGCCCTACACTTCGAACGAGCAAATACAAAATGCTGTCGCCATACTCGCATAGTTTAATGCATTAAATTATAAATTTTACAGTCAATCACTAAAAACTATTTTTTAACAGTTTAATAAAATAGAAAATTTTCATTATAACATACTTATAAAATATATTTTTATCAATATCGAGTTGTATGTACATTTTTATATTTCATAACAGTCATAATTTTTACAAAATATTTCCCATTCTATTTATAATTAACACGAATAGAAAGCACATTTGTTATATAATAGAAAAAAAAGGCTGCCAAAATAACTGGAATATTATAGAATTAGTTTTATTAAAATTACATTTTTAGAAATCGTAATTATAAAATTTGTAGACAATAAAATAAATGTTACGCAATAGAGAAACAAAATCACAATAGGTCATTTTTTACTAATAATAAAATTAAATTTTTCGAAATAGGTTAAAAATAAAAGAGTAATTTTCATTTTTAAGAACATACACACGTTCACCACATATACATGTAATTATATAAGTATGCGTATATATACATATTATATATGTGTGTGTGTATGCGTGCGTTTATGAAAACTCGGTTCAGCGTTTTTTCGTATTCATACAAACATTCAAAAATTATTTGAAGAATATTAAACCAAATATCAGTTTAATCCCGATGTTTCAGTATCAAATTCATCCGAATATTTAGATCGCTAATTAAATGTAAACTGTATATATACTGCATGCCGTTGTTGATGTGATTACACCTATATTAGATTGAAACTCGTATGAATGAAACTGAATATTTTCATTAACATTACGATATGTTCCGATCCAATCGTGTGTGTGTGTGCAATGTGCAGTTTCAACTAGGTAACGAATGCATAGAGATAAGATATATACATACTGGCACTGCTAGTTTAGGAAGTACTGAAAGAGACGAATAAGGAATTAATAGAAATAAACCCCGTGTTAGCCACATTTTGTAAACTTGTCCTAGAAATTAGATAGTGTCTATGTGTAATTCTAAGTATGTCGGAAGTAACTGGGAGCATATGTACACACCGTGAAAAGAATAATTTATTTTCTTTTTCTAACACATTAAACTCCTAATGGTCTTCTTTTCGCAGCAGTATGGCCCGAGTGGTTAAGTCGTCTAATATCGAGGGTGATTTTTATTAATTATACAGTTCGTTCACACTTAGGGGACAGTTACAAGACAACTGACGACATTTACGAGGCGGCCTCACTGTCCTCGTTTCGTATGTCGTTTTGAAGTGTGTGTCTGTGTGTTGTGTGGCAACGTTGAACGCAGTCGTGTGAGGTTCGTGCTGGAATGGTCACGTATAACGATGAGAAAAACCGGATATTTAAAAAAACCGAATAATGGATAACTAGATGATACAAAAAACCGGATGATTATTCAGATGATTTTCATCTCATACGAAATACTATCTGTTCTCTTCTGTTTCTTTATAATACAGTGTTGTCTGTTTTATGAAAGGTATATTAACGTTTCATGTTTGCAGTTGTGTATATTCCCAATTTGTTTTTTGTTGTATTTTATTATTAAAATTTTCATATCAGATATTTTTTATGACCCCTAATAATTGTTTTTACTAAGTTTTTAAAATTATGTAGGGCAAATACACTAAATATGAAACGGATTCCGAAGTATTTTTATACACCTGTTTGCCATATGTTAATAAAAAAAAAACACTTTAAAATTAATTTTCCATATATATCGGTTAATACATAGAAATTAATTTGAATGATTATATTTTTAATTCTTAAACCAACTTTGCGACTTAAATAATTAATCATCCGGAATCAAATCATTCAAATACATACATATTTAATAATTGCGGCCAAATTGTGTATACATTAACTTTTTTTTTTCTCCAAAATTTTTGCACGAAATCTGTCTGAATAAACAATAAGCGGCAGTGTTAAGGGGTAATTAGTTAATAAGTATAGAATGCTTCCCAGCGGTCGCGATTCCTTGTTGTTGGTGAGGTATTAAACAATTATACAATAATATTAGACAATTATATTTGACCGATTCAGCAGTTTGAACCGGATACCGTCTTCGATGAGATTGTGTGCCAACTGATTACAGTGATTTTGTAATCGTTCTATATATCGTGTGTGGGTATTCGCAGATCTTTATGTATATCATCATTGCGCGCATACCATGGCGCACCGACTATCGTTGGTAGAATTTTGGATTGCGTTCTTTGGATGATCACTATATCGGACTTGTTCGCGGTTCCCCACAGTGGGATTCCGTACGACCATATAGGCTTCAGCATTGCGTTATAAAGCAGTACTTTATTATCAATGGATAGGACTGAATTGTTTCCGATTATCCAATACCATTTTGCGAAACTTAACATTTATCTGCTTCCGTATACAATTAACTTAATGAAAATTTTGACACAATTCTAAATCTAAATAAAAAAAGTGACAATAACAACATACAATAACCTGAAAATTAAAAAAAAAAAATAAAAAGACGAAGTAGATATAGAAATCATGTGCACGTGCGTTTCAGATAATTTCATTCGATATTCGATAGTTATCCGTCGTGTAATTTATTATCTATTTATAAACATCGGATACTGATTACCCGATTATCCAATACCATTTTGCGAAACTTTTATCTGCTTCCGTATACAATTAACTTAATGAAAATTTTGACACAATTCTAAATCTAAATAAAAAAAGTGGCACTAACAACATACAATAACCTGAAAATTAAAAAAAAAAAAATAAAAAGACGAAGTAGATATAGAAACCAGTATTGTGCACGTGCGTTTCAGATAATTTCATTCGATATTCGATAGTTATCCGTCGTGTAATTTATTATCTATTTATAAACATCGGATACTGATTACCCGATTATCCAATACCATTTTGCGAAACTTTTATCTGCTTCCGTATACAATTAACTTAATGAAAATTTTGACACAATTCTAAATCTAAATAAAAAAAGTGGCACTAACAACATACAATAACCTGAAAATTAAAAAAAAAAAAATAAAAAGACGAAGTAGATATAGAAACCAGTATTGTGCACGTGCGTTTCAGATAATTTTATTCGATATTCGATAGTTATCGGTCGTGTAATTTTTTATCTATTTATAAACATCCGATACTGATTACAGATAGTTTTATTACTCGGTATTAGTTATTCATCGTTATTCGGTATTCATTATCTATTTATAACCATCGGATACTGATTTCAGATAGGTTTTTTTTTTTAAAAACCGGATACAGATAGTTTTTTCAAAAACCGAATAATCGGTTATTTTTCATTCAGATGATCCCATCACTAGCTCACGTAGTCTAGTTTTCTGTCTAGATGAGCTCTTAAGAATTACACTTAGTTATCCGTTAAGTCGTCGCTCTCTACGTAAAATGTTAATCTCCGATTCCGTTCGTTGCGATGTTTTTTTTCCCGTATTTTACATAAAGATATATGTGTATATATATATATATATATATTAATTTAAAAATAAAGTTGATTTCATAATAATTTGAATTAAATATTTTATTTCTTCATTCGTATTCTTATATGAATGGAGTGGCATCATACCTCATTTAGAACAAAGTAAAGAAAGTCGTTAATTAAACGTATTTAATATTTATAATTGAATATATAACGTAACAAGTATAAATGGTAGCGACACATATATATATCATACGGGTTATTTGATGTTTAGTACTTGGCAAAATAAAAATTGAACGAAATATAATAAACATATTTTATAAGTTTCTAATAATAATCTAGAAACAATATCGGTTTCATATTTCGACATTTCACATTTATAACCTAATTTACCTACATTAAGAAACTGAATTTTTAAAGGTTGATTTGGCAATTGTTTACCGACGGCGATTAGATCGCCATTCATCGAATTTGTCCCATGTTATGCAAATGCAAAACATTATTGCAGAACCGAAAGATATCGTTAATATTGTCGATACAAATGCTATTAATATACGAAATAAAAATAGATATATAAAATATTTGATTCCTTGCCAATCTATCGAAGTTTCACTTGTCGAATTATTAACGTTCGCGAAGTAGTTATTCGTATTCATTATAATAATTATTAATTATACTACAGCATCAATTTAACAATATGAAATAACGCTCTATCTTCTACAACAATTATAACGACTTTAATTACCAGCAAATTTCGGATGCTACAAAAAATGTTTAAAACAATAACAGCCAATAAATAATTCTATATATATATATTTTTGAGCATACAATTTAATATATATGAATTCGTGAAAATATATAAAAAAAAAATATCAAAATATAGCCTACATAAATTATATCATTACGAGAATCAGTTACACTAAATACTAGAATATAATAAACTAGATGCGAAATTAGCCTAGGACTTAGGGCTACTAGTAGAAATTACGTATATACATGTTTAATTCTAAATAATTCAGAAATGAAAGCAGGAAATTACTGTAATAATATAATGTCATTTAATTTAAATCTCGTACAACTGTCGTAGGTGATGATAGTGACTGCACATATATATTATATGTTGAACGCTTTCAATTTCATCGCTTTCGCAATTACTATCTAAGTCATGCGGTAGTTTGCTATAATGTTTTTATTTTTAAAACGTTCTATTACACTAACAAAAAATATTAATTTATCCTTTGTTAAAGCATCATATTTTAATCTCATTGCGAATCTGTAAATTAATTTTTTCGAGAAGATATTTACTGATAAGACCGTTTTTACTGTTTTAACATTAAAGATTAAAGATTTTTTTTTAATATGAAGATTAATATGTTAGATCCGAACTACGGTCTGGATCGCAATATTAGTTGCAGTTTTTTTTTTTTTTTTTTTATATATATATATATAAAGTTGCATATAAGGCTATATTAGAAATTTCCGACAATTAGAATTTACGTTATATTTGATTCGTGTAATTATTTCAATTCACGCTGTATTGTTTAATATATTTAGTTTTTCAGAGAAAGAAATATGCTCACGAATTCCTTTATAGAACAGTAATAGTGAACTATCCCGATGTAGTTTGAACAATTTCTTATAAATGGTACTCGTGTAAAATAATCTGGAATCTTTCTTTTCCGGAAATTATATTTCAGAAAAAATCTCTATCGATCATCAAATAATATATTTTAACTGCACGCTCTGGCTGTTTGGAACAAATTACAATAAACATACTGATGAAATTGTCAAACGAAAAAAAAATAATTCACTGGTCGCCATTTATTAAATTATCGAATTTATATTTATAACTTTTGCACCTTTTTTTAATATAATTGAATACTTCATCGCAATTTTAGAAAAACGTATTCGACAAATTTCAAATTATTACATTAAATATTAAAATATACAAGTAACCGTTCTTTACTCTGTGACTCTAATTTTTCTATTGTTTCACGCTGGTTTATTTTCTTTTCACGAATGTATATTTAAATGTAAGAATGAAAAAGTGTTACCGTGAAAATGATTGTTACATTCGATTTATTAATTGATAATCATTTTTTTATTGAAATTCATAAAACAAAAAAAAGGTGAATTATAATTGTTTAAAGGTTATGTATAAAATAGACGAAACTTATTCTCTTCTTGTAACACGTATGTAATCTTATAATTTTATATAACCAAATGATATATTAATGTAAAACATAATTGTATTAAGCGCTTTGTAGTTCTTTATAGAAGTGACAAAAACATAAGTCAAAATTGTTATTCTACGAAAATGCAAACATCTTGTATTCTTAATTGTATTAATGTGTTACTTTTGCAGCGGAATTTTTCTTTTATACCCACTGCTGTAAGCTGCTAGAAGACTACTTAAAATGTAACAAACCTGTCTGCTCACACTATGCTACGCTGTGAGGGTATTATTATTTACAGCTTTAGCGTTAATCATATCACATTTACGTTGAAATCCCTATTGTAAAAACTTTTATTTAAATCATTAATATATCTATAATAGTTATAGTTTCAACAACGTTTGTTTTGTTATCGAAAGTGGTACGTAACTTCTATAATTATCGGCATCTATAAAAATAAAGCAATAGTAGTAACGAATCTGGAATTATGTAAGATAATACATTTTATTACCGAAGTAACGGTTTTAGTATTCTACATTACGATATTTAGTTGGAATTTCTCTCTCAAATTTTAGCACGTCAAAATTTAATCATTTACATTGCATTTCGGTTCCTAATTAACTTTTTTATATGAAATGAAAAGTACGTGTTAGGGATTATATAAAAATTCGATTATTTATTTGCAACTAATATAATGTGATTCATTTTATGTATAGTTCATGTTTTTATGTTTGCTATTAACAGGTTACATTTACAAACTTTTAACGCATTTACCTTAATGTCGTATACCGTTCAACGCATTTTCATTATAATTTTCGAAATGCGTAAGCTGTATAAGAGGTTCTAAAAAATAAACATTTGAAGGTGAGTAAACATAAATATTATTTAGAAGTGTACTTTTATATGTATACCCCTGAAGAAATAAAATCGTATCATTTTTTTTTTCGCTTATAAATGTAATTTTATGAAACAGGTTTAAAACGATTATCAACTATAGAGAGAGAAGAAGAAAAATCAGTACTTTATAAAATAGTTATAGAGAAACAATCTAATTCGTTCCGAAAATTATAAATTGCATAACCGATAAACTTATATATATATTTTTTTTAAGGTACTGTGTACTACAACTTAGGTTAGAGGCACCGAGGCTAATTATTCAAATGAGTGGATATATGTTTATTGCTTTCAGAAATTGGATGGTGTTTCTATGTTACTCTGGATTGTCGGACAGTGGCCGTGTGTACCTAGAAGCAGCGACTGAGGCTGAATTTTTGAAATGGTATGTACGATATTAGAATGTGTTCTACATAAGTCCTATGCATCTTGAAAACTGTTTTTTAATGTTGTGCATTTGATCTGTATTAGTATTGGAATGTGATGGGATCCAGCATATGATGATTTCCTGCGTGTGTTGGTTAGCAGACAGAAAAATATTTTGCACTATTAGATTCTTAACTTTTGTACGATCGAGATTGATGTTTTGAATAGCGTGAAGTGCATCGATAAAACTATTTTTTGTCGACATACGTCACTAGCTAAGTTGACAGCAAGGTTTGTTGCTAATAATTAGGCTGATAGCACTGATAGTACGGCTGGTAAGGCGTATTTTATAGTGGTATTTCGATGTATAATGAAACAGAACCTTCCATTGTTTTGGATGCATCGGTATAAAATTTCTCATAAGGATTAAGTGAGGTCATAAGTCTGTCGTTGGCTGTTTGATATGTGCATATATTTTTGCTATGTAGTGTTACGTGTTATGTCGGTTTTGAGGATTGGGACGATGTTAGGCGGTAATGATGGTATTATGCGATGATCTATTTGTTCTGAAAAGCTGATATTCGGTATCTTGGTAATATTCGAAATATAAGTTTAAAATAATCCTGCCGGGTGGTTTTGTTTTTTGTGTATTATCTTTTCGGCTAGATGTATGTTGAGTTTCATCATTAGGTATTATCGTCGAAATTTTAATTACCACTCATTTGCTTAAATTAATATGCTTATTGTTGCACTAATGCGAAAAGCGCCTATTACGAATGTAATAGCTGAGTGGTGAATGGGATCTAGGGTACGCAAGATCGATGATTTAGCTGTTCCATAGATTGCAGTACCAAAATCTAAGCTCGGTAATATCATCGTTCGATAAATTTTTAGTAGAACGGCTCTGTCGACCTCAAACGAGCTATGTGACAATTTATTTTTATTAAGTTTAATTTCTTCAGGCATGATTGTTTTAATTTGTGTTTATGTGATGCTTCCAGTAGAGTGTATTATCGAATGTTAAGCCGCGGTATTTGACGGTTTGGGTTTGAGGAATTAGTTTGTCATTTATTTGGTGTAACGTTTAAGGTTTTTTTCTTCACACTACCTTAATTTGCAGAAATTAATGCATTTTGTCTTGGATACAGAGGATTCTAATCCATTACGAGTTGTCCACTCATGCGCCTTATCGATTTCATTTTATAATTTCCGTATACTCGATTTTAGATTTTTACATCCGATTGAAATTGTAAAGTCGCCTGCGAACAGTGCAGAATATATGACGGCAGGAATTGATGTTATTAGATCATTTATAGCGAGAACGAACAATGTTGGATTCGGGACAGATATATATACGAACTGATGGAAAAATAATGAAACTTACTTAGAGTTAACTGTTATTTTTCAGAAAAAATTCGACAAAATACCCGGCATCGAAAACATTTTTATTAATAACTTAATAATTAACGTAAACAATGTTGCGTAAAGTTAAAATTATTAGTAATTATTTATATAATTAAATTGTTAGAATTTACGTAAAAATTATATTTCATCGCTCGAAGTAGCGTTATCAACTATAGTCGTTTCTTTAAACTCGTAAACGGAATCAACATCAACGTACAAATTTATACACAAAAAATATATATATATATATATATATATAGAAGAAGAAGAAGAAATTTTATTCATATAAATAAAAGTTATAAACTATTTCACAATATACAAATTATTGGTACCGGCTCGTAGGCCATTATAAAATATGTAAAGCATAAGTAAGCTAAATGTTTATAATATCGGAACGGACCACGTTAATGCATTCCGCCGAATAAATGTTCAATTCATCAATGTTTTGGGAATTATAACATCGTACTTAACGTATAATGGAATTTAATCTAATATCCGTAGTTTTTAAATTTACAAAATTTACATAGAACGTCAAATAATGCAGATTTACATATATGTGGCCGAATGAAAAGCAAGCAGATAAAAAAAAGAACAACAACTTTATTGGCTTATCGGAAGAAACTCGCAGCTGGACGTAGGCACAAATGCCTACTGTATCGACAGATTATAAAGCCAATATAGACCTGTGGTCTGCAGTTATGGGACTGAGCCAGTAGGTCTAACAGAGCAAAGATACAGGCCAGACAAAATGTAATACTAAAAGCAATCGTCTATACGTACCGCTATTCCAGAAATGACGATGTGCATCGAGATGTACGAATTCAGATAGACGTGAAACTATTTTCAAAATTTCACATTTAACTTTAAACTATTATTATTATTATTATACGTGCATAAAACGTAAAATTCGTTAGACTTTACTGATAATTTTCGATCATCATAAGAAAGAGTAAATTTTTTCATGTCAAATGTTAATTTATAACTAGCCAGTCGAGAGGCTTATCTAATTAATAGTATCTATTAATAATCACGCGTGGAATGTGTGTATCCAGCGATTTATTAATTTATCTTTTTTTTTTTTTTTTTTTTTTTTTAATAGTCGCATCCGTATGTACAAGTGATGCTTGTAGCTGATTTGGATGAATGCTTAATCGGTTGAAGTGCTTCTGAGCTTGCTTACGGATAGTTCCTTCATACATTTAAATCTTGATGTATATCTTCATAAATTAAGGGTTACGTCTTGTTCCGGAAGTGTTGGATTATCGATTTATTTGCACATCCTCACATTTTTGTGCGACATAATTCCAGATTGGTTTCAACACAACTTTGTAAAAATAGTTCAGAATTGTATCCTACGAGCCGGTAAATTTTTTTTTTATTGTAAGTGCGGTGTTTTTCTTTTATTTTTTGTATGAATTTCCATGTTAGTTTTTTTTCTAGGTGTATCCCTTTTATTTCATTTCATTTTTTCTTTGTATCACGCTGTTTCCTATCGATACTTCTTCATCGTGATCTCTTCTATTAGGGAAATGACACGTGTATGGATTTTCCCCGGATTTATATTCAGTTTCCACTTTTGGGTCCGCTGATACAGTCTGTCTAGGTTGTTTTGTAAAACAGTGATAGCAACTTCCAACATTTGAGTCCGATGCAACCAGTATATGGTATCGTCTGCAAATAGATTACAATTAACAGACACAACCGATAAGGTGGTTAGATGATTTCAGAAAGCGAATGGGTTTTAACTATTTGATTGCGATTAAGTTCAGATAGAACGGAATGGAAGAAAACCTGCCAATTATACGATATTCGTAACTATGTTTAACTATTATTATTTACGGATGTATGGTATGCATGTTTATATGTTATACAGTATTGTTAATATATTTGTGGATGGGAGCCCATTAGTCGATATTTGGCGAAATATAGGCTTGTCAGCGGTAAGTTAATTTCGTTATTTATACTTTCTGTTATTATATTTCTACATAATATATATTTTTACTAAAATACCGTCGATTAAAATTGTTCAAAATAAAGAAAAGCCACAACATAGCGATAGCGGTAATTCTAACTCTAAAACTATGAAGATACGAATAATACAGACATTTCAGATTGTGATTCCATAACATTGGACGGGATTCCATTCGATTTAAAAACTGAAATAATATCCGAAAATCTCAATTTTTTTTATGCAACAAGTATGACGATATGGCGAAGCAAAACCACCCGTTAACAAGTGAAATAAAAGATTTGAAAACACATGTGAGCGAATTAACGAAAGAGACAAAACAGAAAGATGCTCAAATTAAGGAATTAACTACTTTGGTCCATCAACTGGAACAATATTGAGATACACGGTGTGACAGATATATGCAATGAAAATATATCGGAGATTGTTGTCAAAATTGGTCAGAAATTAGGTGTTGACATTAGACTGATATTATATCGGCGGCACATCGTCTACCATCGAAGCGCACCCATTTACCGAAACCGATTATTGTCAAGGTATCCCAGGAAATTGGCGAACAGGGTCTTAGAAAAAAGGAAACATGTAGTAATTACCGACGAGAAAATTACGGTTTCGGACTTTAGTAATCGTATTTATATTAACGCAAACTTGTCACGGTATTACCGTGAATTATTGTGGCTTGCAAAACAGAAAACTAAAAGCTTAAACTATAAATATACTTGGATTAAGCGAGAGATAATATTCGTAAAGCAGAATGAAGCCAGTAGGCCACTAAGCACTGTCAGCAAAGACGACATCAACCTCATTGTCTAATCGCGTACATTCTACTGATACGAAGCTAATCTATGTGTACATTGCATATATGTGGGTTTGTGTCTGTGTGTGTTGTACGGCATGTATGTTCAGGGGTCGAAAACCCACGTGACTACTTGCTTGCATTATGTTTAAGTTTCGTTCTGCCTATTTTCGATATATTTGTAGGTTGTGATTATGTTTATATAAATATATTTAAATATAATTTTAAAATATTCGCGCATGTATTACGTGTATATATACGTATATATTTGTATGGAGAGAATATGTACCTTGTGTGACGGTTCGCCTGTTTATCACATGTAAATCAAGATTGAAGGATTTATACATAGCGTGATAGTAAATTTTATTACACGATGGCTGAGGTAAAGTACTGTACTTTGAATATATGGACGTTTAATATTACCAGTTTACGTAAAAATTATGAATTTTTAATTTTTCTTAGAGGTCGCGTAATAGATTACGATGTAATTTTATTAACCGAAACGTTGGTGTACGGTTATGAAATTCCTCGTTACCGTATCTCCCTGGTTATAGTTTGGAAGCCCAGTGCCAGGTGAGTGGGAGATCTGGTGGTGTTATAGTTTACGTTAAACAAAATTTGCAGTATCAGCGTAAATAGTTAAAAATTATCAGTGGAAATATTATAAGTGTGCGGTTATGTTTAGGAAATAGTACAAGTTTATCTGTAATTGTTATATATCGATTTTGTAAATCAAAACTTCGAGATTTTCTGGAGGATTTATATTGGACACTTGTAATAATTTAGCGATTGTTACGGGGGGACATGAACATTAACACACTGTATAAAAATAAACGCAGTAATTATTGTAATCTTATGTATTCAACGATAGTTACGAATCTTGCTTAGATCACGTGTTTGTTCGAGCTATAGAGAGTACTGGTATAAATATTACGTCGCAATGTGATTTATTAGAAATCGATTTTTCTCATCATCGTGCTATATTAATCGCAATAACAGCCACATTGAAACAACAAATTCAGTGCAATAATGGTTATCGTTTTAATAAAAAAAATATTTCAAGAACTTTTGTCAAGGTTGGATCTGACATATTAATTTGTGGGATGACACAAAGCTACACTTAATAATATAGCTGAGATAAAACGAGCTTATGAGGTAAAGTATTTAGGATTGACTGCAAGTTGACATGGGATAAATATCCTTTATACCTGGCTAAAAATGAAGAAAACTGAATTATCCTTTTTATTATCTAAAACAATACTACTCTGCTGAACGTCTTAGACGTTTATATTTCGCTTTGTATCAACCTACTCTCAGTTATGGAATAATGCATTGGGGAGGGGCTGCTAAGCAACGTATTAGACCTGTTCAAGTACTGCAAAACTTATTGTTTAAATTTGCCTTTAAAGTAAGAACATTAGTATCGTATGGATACTTTTTATCTGTTCGAGAACTGTATCACTTACAGTTACTGGAATATATATTTAACAATAAACCACATGTTGAATTAAACCCCACAGGCCGTTTTACTAGATCTGAAAGACAATGTTTGCTGCAAGAACCAAAACTCAATAAATATTCTAGAATACAAGCCATTTATAAGGGTGTTAAAATGTATAACTCATTACCACTAGCGGTAAAAAATAGCTTAAAGAAAAAAAGCGTCGTAAACCCCTAACACGGTACATTAAAAGTAGAAACAAGCAAGCAAATACTACACTGCCCTAGGAGAACACACAATATTTTGTAGTTGTTGAGTGCTTGTCGGTTTCCCTATAATTTATAATAGAAATTGGAGGAAAACCTCATTTGGTTAAACGTGTTCATTTTCAAGGGCATTATACATTTATCCTAAGATTTTTGTAGGGATTCACCGCATGGAATATATATATATGTATGTATATATTTTTTAATGTAATATTGCTTGAAAATAACGTAATTGTCGAAAAGCTTCGCAATAATTTT
Organism: Coronaproctus castanopsis; assembly: GCA_032883995.1. Taxonomy (NCBI): domain Eukaryota; kingdom Metazoa; phylum Arthropoda; class Insecta; order Hemiptera; family Monophlebidae; genus Coronaproctus; species Coronaproctus castanopsis. The sequence continues at coordinate 33,768,372 of CM065054.1, read as the reverse complement.
TTTTTTTTAGCGATTAAACGGTGTTATATTTTGTTTGGTTTATAATATATTTTTTATACAATGCTTTTGGAACTCATATGTAAATCTCATTATTTGTATGCATGTATTTTAAGGTATTTTTAATGGAAATGTGTTGTTTATCGAAACTTTATTTAGTAATTAATTGTACACTTATATTTAATATCCTCGTTTCTAATCGATACTGTACGCCTGTATATATTACGTATGTTTGTGTGAAGTAATTCGTTATGATAATAACCGTTTATTATTATCGTTTATTTGTAGTGGAATTCGATTTTAGTTTTCTATTTCTTTACGTTATTCTTAAATGTAATTAGCGTTAAGACATCGTGGGTTTTTTTTCTTTGCTGCTACAAGCGCGATTTCGCGCATCTGCAGCGTGTATTGTTATTTATTGTATTATCTATGTTTTTAGTAAATAAAAAAAGATTTGAGTTGATTTATTTTATATGTATATACATTTATTTGAAGCTGCTTTATAAAATTCCTTTATAAAACGTGTTCCGTTTAAAAATTGTATTATACTATTTTAATCGATCGAAATAAATAATTCGCGAAAAAATATTATTTGAAATTCATACGTTCAGAATTGTTGTTAGCCTAAACTGTATGCAACGTCACAACGTTTCGAAAACACAAAAGGTTTTTATTTTAATGAATAACTTACGATAGTATTTACGAGCAGTAAATTCGATGTTTATTTTTAAATCGATAGTAAACGCTTCCGGCGCCGTATACGTTTGCTTGCGATGAATATGTAGAATATCAACGATTGCTTCATGTAGCCAGGTCATTCGAAGTGAATTAAATGTTTCTATTAGAACGCATTAAACTTTATTTCGATTTAATTCGAGATACGTCAACTTCAGTCTCAGTAACCTTTTCTACAGAGAAGTTTGTTTGGTAAGTATTTCAATCAAAATCTCGTTATTTTATTATTTGATTATTTATTAATTATTTATTTTTCTATTCGTAATCTACTGGGTAAATAGTTAGTTTAAACGTCGTCTATAAAAAGCTATCGGGTAGGCTTCATCTTTTTTTCTCTCTCTCTCTCTATATATATATATATATTGCATATTTGTGACAGACCAACGATGAACATTAATAATCAATTACATATTGTGAGTTTTCCAATATATTATTATTATTATTATTTTTTTTATTTACAATAGTGCGATAAGTAAATGTGATGAATGAACAGGAAATAATCAGATGATGATGGTCCATTGACCACAACTTAGGACATATCTAGAAGGAATGAGTGGAGGAAGTTTTAAGATTATCAGTTTCTCTTCAATCGATATGAATTATGAGTTGTCAGCTGTAGAATAGCTGGATTAGCGGTATTTCTTATCCCACTGAAAAAAAAGCTTGTATATATTTTTTTGCTACTTCTGAAACAGTATCCGCAAGTCGGAACGTATAAATTGATTTGACACGGACCAAGGAGGATCTATAATCTGACGTAAGATTTTTCGATTCCATTGACTGTAAGCGCCGGATGTTAGCTGGTTAAGCAGTAGTAAAATGCCGTAGTGGGTTAAATCCGTATTGAATCAGTGATTGTTGTACTCCTTTCCCATTGGATCCTGTTCCGCGCTCTCCTGAATCAGTTTGTTCTAGCTGTTTTTATATTATTATTTTTTCATCGTGTTAGTTGTCATCCGCCCTCCTTCTTGCATTCCATTAGCCGCAAGAGGAGGAACAAAAAATCACTATATATATATATATATATATATATATATATATATATATATATATATATATATATATATGTATACAAACAAACAAACAAAACAACGGTATATTTGATAAAATTTACATATAATGATAACTGTGTACCGGTAAAAATACCATACTATAGTGAACTGTTATAGTAATATATTTATCATCGTTATTTTATACTACAATTTTTAATGAAAACTTTTTTTCCCCTTTCAAATTACTTGAAATCTGTCCTGAAGAACAATAAGCAGCACTGCTGACAATAACTTATTAGATGAACGCTGTACAATTACAGCTATTCATAGCTTCTCTGGGTATTAATTTATAAAATCAGGATTTGTAGTGCAGGTCAGTTTGGCAGATCCTCTTCAAACGTCTGAACCGCATACCATTATTTGTTAGATTGACAACTAGTGGATTAGCCTGTTGATCCAGTCGTTGTTTATAATTCTGGCTAAGTGATCTGATGGTTTCCTTTACCGTAGGAATTAGTAAGTCTCTATACAAGTCGTCATTTCTGGTGCATACACTATACTCCGTAACACCTTCGCCTGGAATCGTTCAATGATCTTAAGGTTAGAATTACTGGTTGTTCCGTAGATCCGGATGCCATAAGTCCAGATAGGTACTACATTATATAACAGACTTTTATTTTCTACTGATAATGTAGAACGCTTATTCATCAGCCAATTCTCATTTATCGATATTTAATATCAAGCTGTTTTCTTTTAGCAGTAATGTGATTCCTCCAAGTTAATCGTTGATCTAAATGCAGTCTAAGGTATTTAATCTTACGTCCTGCTTAAAAGTAATTTAATAATTATTTACTAGATACGATGATTACGACAAGGTAACTCCGATTGTAATACAGATTAAAATTGATACTATATAGTTACTAAAATTGATCAGTAGTTTATAAATAGGTTGCGTTTTAGACGTCTATGTTTATACTTCGTATACATAGTTTATCGTAATCTCCAATAGGCGTAATGTGTGGATTAGTGTGAGATGAACACCGAGTGAAGAATTTAGCGGATAGGTTTAATATATAATCCTTAAGATAGGGTAGGTTAGTAATTTCGTGTACGAATGAGATTCTTTCGCATTTTGACTTGCTCAATATGCATCAGAGGCACCTGTTTTGTATAGTTTGTAGTTGTTTGTATGCTGAATTTGAAATAGAAGATCATACTGGGCTACGCGTAAGTTATTACTGGGCGTATAAGAGTTTTATAAAGAATACTTTTATTATGAGACTTCAAGAAGGATTTCGGTTAAAGGTAGATGGTGGAAATTGCTTTAATATTAATATGAGATAAATGCCGAGTAAAATTTAGGCGGCGATCGAGGAAGACACCAAGATAACGTATTTCATTAGTTCAATTAATAGGTTTATTCGCCATGAGAATTCTGTTAGGTGTTGTTGGATGCCTACGACTGAAAATGATAATTTTAGATTTGTTTGGATTAATATTAATTTGCCAGTTCTTAAAATAGCGTATCGTACGATTTGCACTCGGCCTGAATGAACTAAAGAATAATGCAGTATTGTCCGCAAATAAGGCGGAATTAGCTGAAGATAATTTAGGAAAGTCGTATAAAAATAAAGTGAACAGAAATGAACTGAGCATGCTTCCTTGTGGGATACCACCCGCGAAGGTTTTCATAATGGAGTACTCACCAGAAATGCATACAGTGGATGATCTATTGTTCAAATAACTTTTAATTAGAGTAATTAGATAGTCTGGAAATTTTGTTTCGATCATTTTATAAATAATACCATCGTGCCATGTTGTGTCGAAGGCTTTAGCGGCAACTAGTAGTAACATACTTGTATGCTTATTACGGTTAAAATTATCAGAAATACGTTCACATATTCTTGCAATTTGATGAGTTGTTGAGTGATTGGACCTGAAACCAAACTGTTCGTATGTAATAAACAATTTTTTGTCTGTGTGAAACGAAATTGATAGGATAGTGAATTGATTAAAAAGGATTATCAAACAAAAATGAAAATGGTCGGAGAGGAAACTGTTACTTGTTTGTAGGACAACTTAATCTTTGAATGAAATCCCACCGTAACGCAACGAGTTGCTGTTGGAAAAATAGATTTATGAGGAATTCTTGGCCGCCTGAATGTTCATTAGAGTTATGCACAGTGTTGCGTCAGACAGTTCCCCAAGCTGGCTCTCTATCTCTCGTATCGCATTTCATTGTTACTACTGGAATCACTTACCTGAGATTTCCTGAAAGTAGCCGCTCTTAATTTTATTTGCAGCTGACTATAATCCATCACCTATGGACACGCCCTGTTTCGTTTGGAGCGTTAGATCGAACGAAGGTACAAGTGCCCCCTGAATGTGATTATATATATATATATATATATATATATATATATATACACGAAATTAGAAAAAATATTAAATTTCTATTTTGAAATTAATTTAATTGTATTATTTTAAAACCAATGTAAACTTTAAGTGTTATAGGACGGTGTAATGTATAAAGCGCAAAAATATTGCTTCAATATTTTAAGGGTCTTAATTTGATAAAATTTTCCTAACTGGTTAACTTTCAATTTTATACACTACATACATATAATATTTGAATGTAAAATCCATTACCTTTTATATTTATTTTTATACACGAATATTTTTAATAAGCGTTACTGCGTGAAAAATGAATGATTTTCAAACATAGACCAAGGTTGTACTAATACTTTAAAACGGATACAGTTCAAGAGATGGTATCTGAATAATTACTATCATCTACTAATTCCGGTATTCGTACGCTTCATGTACAAAGTTAATTTTTGTATTATGTTACAAATTATTAGCTTTAAATATGAATATTTGTCCGCGAAGCCGTAACATTCTATTGTCTCTTTATTCGCATTAATCTGATGTTATTACCGTAATAATATAAATCACTCCTTATATATTGTATGCAAATATATAAATATAGGATCTTTATTAATACGGTCAGATTACCGGGTAAGTCGATTGTTACAATTTTATTAATCTAATTCAGATGAACAATTATTTAGGAACTGATTTTTTAACCAAAAATTAAAAGCGTCTATTTTGAATTCTAATTAAATATAAATTACAAAAAAACAAACTAAAATATAACTCGCGAAGATGTTCACTCGCGTACTAAATTTTATTTTTGTTTAATGTTGAGACCGACTGTCTTCATATACGAGAAAACACGGAAATCGTTAATAATTTGTTGTCAAATTCGCAGATAACGTTCTAATCATCATCATTATTTCTAGGTAATTAAAATTTTTAAATACGTAATTAAAATACGAATAAAATAATTAAACTTAATTGCAAGAAAAATGTGACAGTCATTGTATGCTAAAAAATGTGTAACATTATTGTAGGTTAAATTTCAAATCAGCATTAGAACAAAAGAATAATAATTACGCAAATAAAATACATATATAGGGGAATGTGGCGTAATATGGGATACTTTTTTTTAACTCGTTCTAACAAATTATTGTGAAACATATAAAGATTTATAAATATAGAAAAAGGTACTTAATAAAATTAGAGCAAAATAAGAACATTATTTCAAATTAAAAACCACAAATTATCTTAAAGTCCAAGAACATACGAAAAATCTCCAAGGAAGTTGAATAAACCAATGATGATGATGATGATGATGAACATTTAATTTTTTTTAGTATTAATCTGATTTCAATTTAATGCGTTATTTTAAGTAATTGCACAGATATCGCAACGTGTCGTTTAGCGTTATATAAAATTTGTGTGTTGGTAGAACGATGATAGAAAATGAGTAATATTTAATATTTCTCAAAAACTATTCGTTTTGTATACGAAAGTTTGAAGCGATCGCAATCGAATCAGCTAATTTAACTATTGTTTGGAGGGCGGAGATAATGGCGATTGCATGTCGTACGTATTCATGCCCGGTTTAACAGCTATAGGGATTCCATCCTATTTTGAAACTTTTTTTTTTTCATAGCTGCGAAATTTAAACAAAATCGAAAACATCCAAATATGCATCAAAAAACGTTAAACCCACATAGTCCGACTCGTCATTAATCAAAAAAACTGTAAACCCCAAAACGTTGAACCCGCGTAACCTTACTCGTTATTGAGCCGAAACTGTGAATTCGAAAATACCCATAGAGCCCAACTCACGAAACTGTTGACTGATTGAAAAAAAAAAATTATTTAAACTTTTTTTTTTCTAAGTGCGGCAATATTATAAACTAATTATCTCCATTACTTTACTTATTTCACATATTAAAAGAGATGTCAAAAATGAGCGTAGATAATAATTACACGATTTACTTTTAATTTCTAACGTTTTGAATTAAATAGAAAAGTTTTTACGATTTTAATTCGTAGTTTTTGAATTAATGACGAATTGGGTTTTGTAGGTTTAACCTTTTTGGGGTTTACATTGTTTGGGTTTATGGTTTTTCCCATGTACAGGATCCCTGATAAGTAATTAGCCTCGGATCTCTGAAAGCATTAATCCGGGCTTGTACGTATTATTTATTCGATAAATGTAATACACGAAACGTTTCATATTTTTCAGATGCCGAGCATGTTTTACGAATCGTCATCGTTATTATTGTTATTATTATTCTCATCATCGACCGTATGGACGTTGAACGAGGTAAATATTTCGCATCGATATTTAAATCCGTCGATAACGACAACGAGGTTAATTAAAACTAATTTAAACACCGAATTACGTTTAAATTAATTTAATATTTGTTTAATTAATTACAATTCATCTATGTTCGAGGTAAAAAGGCATAATTCTAAACATGCTGCTAACCATATTGGGTGGATGTTTTTTTGTTGTTTAATTTTTCGATCAATTTATACGTTATATGTTTATTACTTATTAAATTTATATCATCGGAATGTTTACTTTTCATAAATGGAGAAGGCATTTGTTCCGGTACATTTATTCAATATTATAATTTTTTATATTTATCTTTACATTTTTTATCATTCACAAGCTTACACCTACACATGAAGAATGTACATAAATTATATAATATTTCTGTATAAATACGTCGAAAAATTATCTTAGAGTCGTCTAAAAAGCGGTATTGTAAAAATAAATGGCCAGAATAAAATTGCGATCTGAATTATTAACGAGAATTCTAAATTCTAAGGAAACACAGTTTAGACGTATAGATAGATTTTCGATATAATTTCCGCTAGTTCTAATCTGGCAGCGACGATTATTTTAGTAATAATATCAAGCTAAGACGCAACAGCTTCTGCATGCTCGATAAAATAATAAATTTATCATTTATCCAAACATAGATGCCGCGATACTCTCCCGAAACAACAATACTGTCCTCTATATTAAAAACAACGAGTTCTTACGCTTATAACTAGCTATATTTGCGAAATTACGCGGGTGTTAATCCATTGCAATACGTTAAAGGACGTTACATACTAATCGTTCGAGGAAAGATAATTATTTTTATCATATGCAAAAAATATATATATATATATTTGAATACTTAGAAGAACACGAAACGTCTATGATATTGCTCGTTGATTAAATACGTATAAAACCATGGTAAGATTATAAATGGAGAAAGATTGTGGGCAACATATGTTAATTCATTGGCGAACTCGGCATTTGTATTCATGATTAGTAGTGTTTGTTTAAATTTTAAAGAAGGTTTAAAAAATTAATCATCAAATACTATATAATTTTATAAAATTCGTAATTGTAGGCCTCGAGGACATTGTATAATTTTTGAAGTGATAATAACATGATAAACAGTAAAGCAACGAATAATTTTCCCGCCTAAATATTCTTTATCCTCATCCAGTGAATAACGAATGTACATTATTTTGTTTGATCCCGTACATATATTAAAATTTGAAGAATGTGGAATGTAGTGATTTTTATTAAAATAACAAAAAAAAGAAAATCATTCAGATTTTTTTTTTTTCTTTATTAAAACTCACAACATTATAAAAAGATAAAAAATATAAAATGAAAAAATATTAATTCGAGATTACAATTCACAAAAACTGAGCCAAATGAAGAACAGTATTAATAAAACAATCTGAAACTGTTCATTTTGCTCAGTTATTGTGAAAACTTAAATGAATATTTTTTCATTTTATATTTTTAAATATTCACTTGATAATGACCTAAACAAAAGCTTTCTGATTTTTCGTAAAGAATTTTTTTTTTATTGATTTTAACTTCTTTTTCTTGTTTACTATATATTAAAACGTATCAGAAATAACTGGATGAATTCATAGTCGGACGAAATTCTTACTCGAAACGTGCAATATAAAATATGCTCCTTTTTTAAAAGTTTAATACTACTTCATAATACCGAAAATGATAAACTTTCAAAACATGACTATAGTTTAATTCTAAAATCATTGTTTCCCACAAATTTAAAAAAATTAACCATACATAAACAGCTTTACATCGCACAATAAATGGTATGTTAAACATAATAGCGTCGTATAAAGTTTTAAACTGATTTTCTTGAACATATATTTGGCAAATATAGAGAGAGAGTTAAGTGCTGGTCACTACGATATGTCAGTTCGATCGACAAATGTATGAATGTGAGAAAAAACACGTTGAATTCGATCGTTAATGTCTTTAAAATTTCGTCGTTTTGGAACAGTTTAATTATTTCATGCCGATGATTATCTAAAAGAAGCATCTCAGCATGGATTGGTTAATGCATGATTTATAAATATAACCGACAAACATATTGAAAAATGTAAATCAAGAAATGCCTCTTATTGGTTTATTTGGGGTGTTATTGATGTCATATTGTTTTACATAGGACTCTAAGTGTACAACTTGTAAGGATTATTTAACATTCAAAGAAGATCTTTACGTTGAAGATCATCAAATTTAATTAAAAACTTAACTCAAGGAAGTCCCAAGTTTCCTAAAAATGAAATAATTAGTAATGTTTTGTACGAATATATAATTTTTAATGACATTCTTCAAAATTATAAAGAAAAATTATTCATGACAAAAAAAGAATTTCTGGTAAAAATATCCTTTAATTACATTAAATATATATATATATATATATATATATATATATATATATATATATATATATATATATATATATATATTCGGTAGACAGTTGTCCGGAATGTAATGACACCATAGTGCTGAAAATATTATAAAAATAGTTATAAATTCTGCCACAAACATATTATTATTAAAAAATTATTACAGAGAACAAAATTATCATCTAGGAAAGGAGGGAGTAAAAGAAAATTATCTACTTTCACGTTCTGATTACAAGTTCTTAAATTAATTATTCATTATTGTACACTCGTTTAATTTAGTATAAAGTGTATACATTAATAACTGTTGTGCGCGTGTGTGTATTATGTAATAAATATTTCATATATCGAAACAAATTATTTTCTATAACTAATTATAATCAGTTTTTTATTTATTATAATTTTAATAAGCCTATTCACGTTTATGTAAGCGATCATTATGCTGTAATCTATACTTTTTTTTTTTTTTTTTTCACGTGTTATTTGTAAAATATATAATGTGCGGTTTTGAAAAGAATTAAGATAAATCGAGAGCTGAAGTTGTATCATGAAATACGAACTGTTCTGTGAAACAATGTTCTATGTACGAATGATTCATTAAGTGCCGTAAGGAAAATAATAACCAATATCGATAAAGTCAATATTGTATTCACAATGTGTGTATATATGAGAATTTAATTGTTCCGAAAATATATTTAAAAATGCTTCTTATTGTGCATTCACGTGAAAAAGAATGTTTATTATTATTATTTTTACGCTTATTTACAGAATCATGAGGTGAATATTATTCGGTACGACGAACATACAAGACGTGCTTTCAGTCTTCTGGACTTATTCAGTAAGTAAAAAAATATGTTTAATTAATTTTTTGTTTAATTTAATTAAAGACGTTTGTTCTACGCGTAATTTTGTATGTACGTGCCGAAGTAAATACTAAAATTTTTGCAAATATTATTTCTAATATTTATTTTGCGTAAATAATAATAATAATAATCAAAAATTAAATACAATAAAAATATACCGTATCACAATGTACATATTTAATCAAGAGTCTACTAGCTTCACTTGATTCTTAATTTTTTTTTTCATGTTACAAACACAACATATATATATATATATATATATATATATATATATATATATATATATATATATATACATACATACATATATATAATGATCATGTTATCATATTTTTGAAGATATCGTTATGCAACAGCATAATTTACATTGAATCGAGGGTATATTACTTTGAACGCAAATACTTGGAAATTTGTGACAAAAGTTTCGTTTTTTAAGTTAAAATTATTTTTATGAAAATTTCTTATATTGTTGTATATAAAGCAGTCAAATATTAAGTATTTTCTGTAGCTCCACACAAACATTTGTCATTATTACTCGATTTAAGTTTAAATTCAGCAAGATTTGCACTGTTCGTTAATAACTGTATTGTATAAAAATCGAGTATCAATTTCAGTTGACGTGCCTTATTAACATTAAGTTTAAAAAAAAAAAAAAAAAAAACATTAAGGATGATTGTTATATGTTTGCCGGCCAACAGTTGTACTAACTATATTCACTATTATATATATCGTTCGTCCATCCGGTTCTGCTACTTTTGGATCTTTTAAATCCGTCGAATTTTTAAATTTTATTTCTAAATTCAATCGTTGTATTATCCATCCGCATTTCATTGAGATATTTTTTCGTGTAAAAATACTACCTCTGGCTGGTTTTCAACTTATTAAAATGCTGAAAGATTCGTTTTGTTAGTCTGTTATTATTCATTCTTTGAACATATTCGTAAGGTATCTTCTTTTTCGCATAACGTCAGCTAGCTTTTCTACTTTCTCATATAGTTCTTTATTGGACCTATTTCTGGGTAATTATTATTCTTTGAAAATTAGACGTTTCGATATTTTGTTATTCTTCATTACGAGAGAATACGACCAATTTTCGATACCTTCCTAATGACGTACGTAAGAATTTATGTTGAATTATTTATATGACTATTAATTGGACGAATAAATAAAGGGATTAATTAATTAGTTTTGTTTTTTTTTTATCGGGGCTAGAAATTTTGTTAATTCCTTCAAAAATGATTTACATTTTATTTTTTTAAATATTCATTTTTTGTTTTTTTTTTTTATCTTTTAATTTAATTATACAAATTTTTGGGTCGATTTTTAATTTAATTATTTAAAAATTGAGTTAACCGTTTACAATTGGTTAGTTTTTAATTTAATTATTTAAAAATCAAGTTAATTTTTAAAGTTGGGTTGATTTTTAATTTTTAATTTAATTACTTAAAAATTAGTTAATTTTTAAAAATATTTTGTTTAAATTTTTTCAGGCGGAGATGGAATTTTTTCACGAATTCCTCAACTTATAATAGACATAATCAGCTTCTTCGCCGGGCTGTTTCCTTCTCAGAATAATGATTACGACGTACCCGAATATACGCCGGATCCGGATTCCGAACCGATTACAACGTCGGCCTATTACAGAAAAGTATAAACTTCCCGGTAGATCTAGAAGATACTTCGTTAAAACGTAATAAAAAATTTATTCAACCGTACGTGATTTTTCTATAATAAACATCGATTTTGACTATTCGAATAAAATACTTTAACGATATATATAATATATATATGTGTGTGTGTATTCTGTTCTCGGTCGGTGTTACTATATTAACACTAAGTCATGCATTATGGATTTTTTGAACAAAATTATACATTTTGGTTTGTGAAATAATTTTTAACAGAATCTCTGGGAAAGGTAAAAATATATATTTCGTGTATAGTATCGTTTTTTAGGTAACTAAATAACTTTTAGATCGTTATATATATAATATATATATATATATATATATATATATATATATATATATATATATATATATATATATATATATATATGTATTAATGAGATGCCCTTGCAGTAGTGTACTTACTAACTCATATTTTTATTCTCTAGAAATATGGCTATGTTCGGAAATATATGTAAATTCTTAAGACGAAGAAGGGAAAATGATTAGTCGTAAGGGGATTGTACTCATCAGCAGATTGCGATTTGGACATCATTTGTTGCCTGACCGTCTTTTCCGTATGCAGCTTAGAGAAAGTCTCTTCTGTCCCCTCCATTCTGAACAGGTAGTCTGCTTGCCTTATCTTGTTACGTTCTTCGAGTATTACACCTCCGTATAATGTATCGTCCCTTTTACATCTGGATAATCAACAATTGTTCCCCCATAGAAGTCAGCATGCTTGATTAAGATGTAGATAGTGCCCACAGTATCACGTTGGGTAAGCTGTAAAGGCACCCCCATTTAAAAAAAAAAAAACAACGAAAAAAAAAAATTATACGGATGACCGTTACGAGACGCGCAAAGTAGTTTAAGGTACAGTTTAGAGCGTAATGTTATTAAAGAAGGGTATTGGAAGAACACGCGATCAGAATTGCGAATTGAACGTCCAGCATATGGAGCGCAGTAAGGAGTTTCTCTAAGCTGCATACATTATATAAATATTTCTATACCATTGAAACTTTTAATGTCAATCGAATGTCCTTTTAGAGTTAAGGGATAATAAAAAATTTTTATATCACAGCACTCGACTGGAGAATACGCAAGAACTTAGTTGACTGTGTAAGAAGTAAAAATTATCCATTAACCATCCTCCGGTAGGTTGTAAGAAATTAAACTTTTTTTTGTTTTGTTTAAATTTACGTGCCGTGTACTGCAATTATAGCTAGAGGCACGAAACTAAAATAGTTACAACATAATAAAATGTAATATAACTGACGTATAAAACGATAACACGTTGTACGAATTTCCGCTAAATGTTTAAGTTTATGAAAAAATTATCGAAAGACCTAAAACTATTTATCATTTTACCGCGTAAATACGGATGGAATAAATTACATATCCGTTACGATAGTTGATCAAAATGAAAAATTGGTCGATTTTAGAGATGAGAACAATACTACTATTTAAGATAAACATGTTTTCCAATGAGGAATTTTTAAAACACGAAAATAAAGTGTAATCGAATATGGAATAATAATACAAAAATTATAGTAAACATTTATAACGAGTAATAAAAACGACTTTGATAACCGCTATTATCGAATACGAGCTAATACTGGTATGACTCCGTGTAAACATAAAATATTAAAATGGACGATTAACCATTGGAAAAAAATTAAAAGAGAAATACGAACAACTCCGTACAGGAGAAATCATGAAACGAATAAAACTCGAGGAGGAGTACAAGAACATTGTTAAACCTCTAAGAGCGATACATACTCAACTAGGATCATCAGAATGGGAGTTTGTGAGATATGTAATATTGAAGATAGCATCGAACATCAGATCTGGTGCTGCCTAAAATACAAAAATAGAAACAGCTTTATTTCTGAACTTTTATCGACAAGAAATACGCTTCCAATACAATTTGAAGAACTTATTGTGGATCCTATCTCCTTAGATGCGCGTACATTATATAATTTTATTAAGGCTAATAATATAAGTTTATAGTCTGAACAATCCACTTAAACTGGCCAAAGGGTGAAAACTGGGCCAAAGAAAAAAACAAACAAAAAACTAGCGAACACATTACCATCCATAATAAACCGAGATAAATCTATCGCTCCATTATTAGCTGTTAGTTCGTTCGAAAAAAGTATAGAACTTCGTGAAGCACCAAAAATAGACGCAACAGCAGCGTCAGCTATAGAACCTTCTATCGAAATACCGCAGGAATTTGTACAAACATTAGGACCGGTAGCCTCCAAATACATGAAAAACTGTTTGTCGAAAAATGTAAAGACAGATTCAACTTTTGGTATACGTATCGAGGATGAGACTATGTATACGGGTAATTCACCGATAATTATAGAGAACGATAATATAAAGTTACTAAATACCGACTACTGGTACGAAGGTTCGCGAGGATTATGGGAGTTATTAACATTGGAAAAACCTAAAAATTACAACGAAAAAGACTTGAAAGTATACGAAGAACTTTTGTTAAAAACTAGTTCGTATAAACAAAAAAAATGACCCGAATAATCCGCGCTTAAAAAGTAGTATAGGAAATAAATATAACGTCGTAATTAAGCCGATTTTAATTAAACATAATATTCTAAAAAACGTCGATAAAACTGGTGCAGGATTACAAAAAATCGATATAAATAACCCTGTAGAATATCTATACTGGAACAATATCGACGAATTGTTAGACAGATTGTGTATATTATACGGTGAAGTAAAAGCCGGTAATAATAACCCTTTAATAATTAACGAAATTATAAACATTTTACAAGAAATTTAATTACAAACAAAAAAGACAGACAAACTATTGTAGAACAATAGCTTGAAATGACTTCATAGTCGAAAAGCTTCGTGTTTGTGTTTATGTAATAAATTTTTTAGTGATTAACTTTGATTTTATTTTGTTTTGCTATATATATACAGTGATTATGACTGTGAAATACTATTCTGTATAAAAGAAGGTCTACCAAAAATGATGAGTAATGACTCGGAGCATTATTATTTTTTTTTTAACACGAATGAGTTTAGAAAACTTATTTATATTTTTGAGCTTTACAATTTAAACATTTTCAAAATTAAACTGTTTTAGGAAAATCTGTTCGATTTCAGATTACTCTTGAGAATTGAATTCAAAATGTTTCATTTTCGAAAGGACCTCTGTGGGATAAATGTCTCAAAACGATTTATTCATGATGAAATTTTTAGGGAAGTGAATAAAATTAGTCTCAATGAGTGATATGTGAATATATAGTTGTATTACAAACATGTACACACATATAATAACATAAATGGCGACGACTTGTAACTTGCATCAAATGAGGTCATGACATCCGGATTTGATAATGAAACGAGAATATATATATATATATATATATATATATATATATATATATATATATATATATATATATATGTATGTGTGTATATATATATCTATATATATATGTATGTATGTGTGTATATATATATATATATATATATATATATATATGTGTATATATATATGTATATATATATATATATATATGTATGTATATATATATATATAGTGATTATGACTGTGAGATATTATTCTGTATAAAAGAAATTCTACCAAAAATGACGTGTAATGGACTCAGAGAATTATATTTTTTTTTTAATACGAAGGGGTCTAGAAAACTTATTTATATTTTTGAATTTTACAATTTAAACATTTTCAAAATTAAACTTTTTAGGAAAATCTGTTAGATTTCAAATACTCCTGATGATTGAATTCAAAATGTCTCATTTTCGAAAGGACCTCTACAGGATTAAATGTCTTAAAACGATTTATTCACGATGAAATTTATAGGGAAGTGATTTATATTGAATAGCATCCTCAATGAGTGATATGTGAATATGTAGCTGTATAATGAACATGCACACACATATACATATATAATATATATACAGTGTGTAGATAATATTATTCTAGTGAACGCCTGGAAATTTCACCTTCGGACACCTGCACATCACTAAAATAATCCCGAGTTAGTTTATAATTTGTGGGCTTTTATTTTAACACATTTAACGCCTGCAAGTAATATATTCCGACACCTGCACATCTTCCAAAGTAAATCGAGTATTCTCAAAATTTGCAGGCATTTAAAAATAAATATTTTTAACAGCTAGAGATTGTACGGATTTTATCCGTTATAGTATCATACCGAGAAGTATTTTGTTACCCGTCAACATCATTGAAACCTCTGATCTATATACAAGCAGCAATAATTCCGACTATATTGCCCCATCAAAAACGATGGAAAGGCAAAGTCATCCCAAATGTGCGCATGAAAAATAAGTTGCGGGATCAACGGATCACATGTCATCAGGTTTTATATATATATATATATAAATCCATAGATATATATATACATATGTATATATCTGGACCAATAAATTTAACCATGTATATATTCCGGACCAAGAAATTCAACATATTCCGGACCAATAAATTCAACATATATATTCTCGGGACCACCAATAAATAAATTCCAACATTTGTATTTATATATATAGAAATATATATATATGCCTTTAAATGATTGAAGTTAAAAAAATGGTGGGGGGGACGACCCGATCGTCAGGTATATATAAATATATCATAAAAATGATTCTTCCTCTGAAAGGAAGCGGCTAAATGGCCGGTTTTGCTGCTAATTGAGGCGACCGGAAATACAGGCCGGTTTTGCTAAAAATCGCGCCGATTAGCATACAGGCCAGTTTTGCTTAAAATCGCGCAGGCGTTAAATGTGTTAAAATAAAAGCCCGCAAATTAAACTTTTTGCAATTACTTTAGTGATGTGCAGGTGTTGGAAGATGAAGTTTGCAGGCATATTAGGACATGATACTTGATTACTAAAAATAGTTGAAATCACTAAATATAATTATGCGAAGCTTTCAACTATTTTTAGTAATCAAGTATAAATAAAATCACTACGTTCCACAATCTAAAATTAGGAGATGAGTTAAAATAAAAGCCTACAAATTTTAAACTTACTTTGGATTACTCTAGCGATGTGCCAGGTGTCAGAAGGTGAAATTTGAAGGTATAACAAATGAATAATATGTACACACTGTATATATATTATATATGTATATGTGTGTACATGTTTGTAATACAACTATATATTCACATATCACTCATTGAGACTAATTTTATTCACTTCTCTAAAAATTTCATCATGAATAAATCATTTTGATACATTTATCCCACAGAGGTCCTTTCAAAAATGAAACATTTTGAATTCAATTCTCAAGAGCCATCTGAAATCGAACAGATTTTCCTAAAACAGTTTAATTTTGAAAATGTTTAAATTGTAAAGTTCAAAAATATAAATAAGTTTTCTAAACTCATTCGTGTTAAAAAAAAATAATAATGCTCTGAGTTCATTACTCATCATTTTTGGTAGAACTTCTTTTATACAGAATAGTATTTCACAGTCATAATCACTGTGTATATATATATATATATGTATACATTATACATATATATATATATATATATATATATATATATATATATATATATATGTATAATGTATACATATATATATATATATATATATATATATATATATATATATATGTATGTATAATGTATACATATATATATATATATATATATATATGTATGTATATATATATATGTATGTATATATCTTCTCGTTTCATTATTCAATCCGGATGTTGTAACCTTATTTGATGCAAGTTACAAGACGTCGCCATTTATATCGATTCTGCGCTAGATTCATGATTTGCTGTATGTTTGATCTACATCACCTTGTGATCTGATCAATGTAAAGGCTCATAGGTCTATCTTGTCTACTTTCTCCATTAATCTTTCCTTGCAGAATTGTTTTCTCCAGCCCATTTGCTTGTATTACATGACCAAAGAAGCCTAGCGTATGTCTTTATATCACCTAATATAATTATTATTAACTAATCAAAT